>JAKSZT010053801.1:1958115-1976264 GCA_026826555.1 Tolypeutes matacus | reverse complement strand
CCCGGGGGCCTCCCATATGGTAAACGGGAGCCCCACTGATTGAGCCACAGCCGCTTCCCAATAAATCTTTTTTTTAATTCCAAAAAAAAAAAAAAAAAAAAAAATACATTCGCAGACTCAAAATGATAGAAGAAAGAATAAGTGATACTGAAGACAGAGCAGCTAAAATTGAAGAGAGAAAAGAATAGAGAGAGAAAAGAATGGGAAAAATTGAGCAGGGGCTCAGAGAGTTGAATGACAACACAAAACGCAAGAACATACGTGTCATGGGAGTTCCAGAAGGAGAAGAGAAAGGAAAAGGGGCAGAAAGAGTATTTGAGGAAATAATAGCTGAAAATTTCCCAACTCTCATGAAAGAAATGAACTTACATGTCCAAGAAGCACACAGTACCCCAATAAGAATAAATCCAAATAGACCTACACCAAGACACATATTATTCAGAATGTCAAATCTAAAAGATAAAGAGAAAATTCTCAGAGAAGCAAGAGAGAAGCAAACGATCACGTACAAAGGATGTCCAGTAAGACTTAGTGCAGATTTCTCTTCAGAAACCATGGAGGCAAGAAGACAGTGGTATGATACAATTAGGAAACTGAAAGAGAAAAACTGCCAGCCGAGAATTCTTTATCCAGCAAAACTGTCCTTCAAATATGAAGGTGAATATAAAGTATTCACAAACAAACAGAAACTAAGAGAGTTTGCAAAAAAGAATCCACCTTTGCAGGGAATATTAAAGGAAGCCTTAGAACCTGAAAGAAAAAGACAGGATAAAGAGGCTTGGAGGAGAGTATAGAAGAAAGAAAAGCAGAAAGGATAACCAAAAGAGTAAAAAGAGAGACAAAAATAAGATGACATATGAAAACCAAAGAATACAATGGAGGAAATAAATAGTATATTTTCAGTAATATCATTGAATGTGAATGGATTAAATTCCCCAATCAAAAGATACAGGCTGACAGATTGGATAAGAAAACATGAGCCATCCATATGCTGCTTACAAGAAACTCACCTCAGACACAAGGATACAAGCCGGCTGAAAATAAAAGGTTGGAAAAAGATACTCCACGCGAATAGTAAACAGAAAAGAGCAGGGGTATACTAATATCAGACAAAACAGACTTCAAATGCAAAAAAGTGATAAGAGATGCAAAAGGCCATTATATTTTAATAAAAGGGACGATCCTCCAGGAAGATATAACAGTCATAAATATCTACGCACCTAACCAGGGTGCCCCAAAATATATGAGAAAACTCTGGCAAAACTGAAGGGAGAAATAGATATTTCTACAATAATCGTCAGAGACTTCAACACCCCTCTCACATCATTAGATAGAACAACTAGACAGAAGATCAACAAGGAAACAGAGAACTTGAACAATATGATAAACAAGTTAGACCTAACAGACATATACAGAACACTGCATCCAAACCCAGAGGGTTATACATTCTTCTCAAGTGCCCATGGATCTTTCTCCAGGATAGACCACATGTTAGGTCACAATACAGCTCTCAATAAATATAAAAAGATTGAAATTATACAAAGCACCTTCTCAGATCATAATGGAATGAAACTAGATATAAGTAACGACAGGAAAAAAGTAAATTTGCAAATGTGTGGAGACTGAACAACACACTCCTAAATATTAGGTGGGTCAAAGAAGAAATTGCAAGTGAAATCAGTAAATATATTGAGATAAATGAAAATGAGAACACAACATGTCAAAACTTATGGGATACAGCAAAGGCAGTCTTGAGAGGGAAATTTATAGCCCTAAATGCCTATATTAAGAAACAAGAGGGGGTTGGAGGTGGCTCAACTGGTTGGGCGTCCATCTCCCATATGGAGGGACCCGGGTTCGATCCCCGGGACCTCCCGGTTAAAAAAAAAAAAAAAAAAAAAAAAAGAAACAAGAAAGAGCTAAACTCAAAGATTTAACTGAACAACTTGGGAAATTAGAAAAAGGACAGAAAACCAATCCCAAAGCAAAAAGAAGGAAAGAAATAATAAAGATTAGAGCGGAAATAAATGAAAATGAGAACAGAAAAGCAATAGAGAAAATCAACAAAACCAAAACCTGGTTCTTTGAGAAGATCAATAAAATTGACAAACCCCTCGCTAGACTAACAAAGAAAAAAAGAGAGAAGATGCAAATAAATACAATCAGAAATGAAAGGGGGGAAATTACAAATGACCTCACAGAAATAAAAAGAATCATAAGAGGATATTATGAGAAACTATATGCCAACAAACTAGACAACCTGGATGAAACGGACAAATTTCTAGAAACTCATAAGCAACCTACACTGACACAACAAGAAATACAAGAACTTAAAAAACCAATCACAATTAAGGAGATTGAATCCGTCATCAAAAATCTCCCAGGAAAGAAAAGTCCAGGACCAGATGGCTTCACAGGTGAATTCTGCCAAGCATTTCTAAAAGAATTAACACCAACCCTGTTTAAAGTCTTCCAAAAAATTGAAGAGGAGGGAAAATTACCCAACACATTTTATGAAGCCAACATCACCCTAATACCAAAGCCAGATAAAGATTCCACAAGAAAAGAAAATTACAGACCAATCTCTCTCATGAACATAGATGCAAAAATTCTCAACAAAATACTTGCAAATCAAATCCAACAGCATATCAAAAGACTTATACATCACGACCAAGTGGGATTTATTCCTGGCATGCAAGTCTGGTTCAACATAAGAAAATGAATCAATGTAATACACCTCATTAACAAATTGAAGGAAAAAAAACCACATGATCATCTCAATAGAGGCAGAAAAGGCATTTGATAAAACCCAACATCCTTTTTTGATAAAAATACTTCAAAAGATAGGAATAAAAGGAAAATTCCTCAATATGATAAAAGGCATATATGAAAAACCCACAGCCAACATCATACTCAATGGCAAAAGGTTGAAAGCTTTCCCCTTAAGATCAGGAACAAGACAAGGATGCCCACTGTCACCATTGTTATTCAACATTGTACTAGACATTCTAGCGAGGGCAATTAGACAAGACAAAAAAATTAAAGGCGTCCAAATAGGAAAAGAGGAAGTAAAACTCTCACTGTTTGCGGATGACATGATCCTGTATTTAGAAAATCCTGAAGTATCCACAACAAAGCTACTTGAACTAATAAATGAGTTCAGCAAAGTGGCAGGATATAAGATCAACACGAAAAAATCAGTAATGTTTTTGTACACTAGTACTGAACAATCTGAGGAGGAAATCAGGAGGAAAATTCCATTTTCAATAGCAACAAAAAGACTCAAATACCTAGGAGTTAATTTAACCAAGGAAGTACAGGACCTACATGCAGAAAACTACAAAATAATGCTAAAAGAAATTTAAAAAGACCTAAACAAATGGAAAGACATTCCGGTTCATGGATTGGAAGAATAAATATCGAGAAGATGTCAATCTTGCCCAAACTGATCTATAGATTCAATGCAATACCAATCAAAATCTCAACAGCTTACTTTACAGAATTAGAGAAGGCAATTACCAAATTCATCTGGAAGGGTAAGTGCACCCGAATAGCCAAAAGTATTCTAAAAAAGAAGAGCAATGTGGGAGGAATTTCGCTGCCTGACCTTGAAACATATTACAAAGCTACAGTGGTCAAAACAGCATGGTACTGGCATAAAGATAGACATATATATCAGTGGAATAGAATTGAGAATCCAGAAATAAACCCTCACCTATGCAGTCAGCTGGGTTTTGACAAACCTACCAAGCCCACGCTGATGGGAAAAAACAGTCTCTTCAACAAATGGTGTTGGGAAGCGGCTGTGGCTCAATCAGTAAGGCTCCCGTTTACGATATGGGAGGCCCCGGGTTCGGTTCCCGGAGCCTCCTGGTGAAGGCAAGCCCGCACGGACGGCGTGGTTAGCTGACCCAGTGAGCACGAGCAGCAAGGGGGGGATAAATGAATAAATAAATAAAATCTTAAAAACAAAACAAAACAAAACAAAAAAAAAACAAATGGTGTTGGGAGAACTGGATATCTATAACCAAAAGAATGAAAGAGGACCCCTATCTCACCCCCTATACAAGAATCAACTCAAAATGGATCAAAGATCTAAATATAAAAGCCAGGACCATAAAACTACTGGAAGAAAATGTAGGGAAACATCTTCAAGACCTTGTAGTAGGTGGTGGTTTTTTGGACCTCACACCCAAAGCACGTGCAACAAAAGAAAAAGTAGATAAATGGGACCTCCTCAAAATTAAACACTTTTGCACCTCACAGGAATTTGTCAGAAGGGTGAAGAGGCAGCCAACTCAATGGGAAAAAATATTTGGAAATCACATATCTGAGAAGGGTTTAATATCCAGGATCTATAAAGAGATGTTACAACTTAACAATAAAAAGACAAATGAGCCAATTAAAAAATGGGCCAAAGACTTGAATAGACATTTCTCCGAAGAAGAAATACAAATGGCAAAAAAACACATGAAGAAATGCTCAACATCACTCATGATTAGGGAAATGCAAATCAAAACTACAATGAGATATCATTTCACACCAATCAGAATGGCCACTATTAAAAAGACAGAGAACTACAAGTGTTGGAGAGGATGTGGAAAGATAGGAACACTTCTTCACTATTGGTAGGAATGCAGGATGGTACAACCACTATGGAGGACTGTTTGGCAGTTCCTAAAGAAGTTGAATATAGACTTGCCATGTGACCCTGCAATACCACTACTGAGTATATACCCAGAAGAACTGAGAGCAGTGACACGAACAGACATCTGCACACCGATGTTCATAGCCACATTATTCACCATTGCCAAAAGTTGGAAACAACCCAGGTGTCCATCAACAGACAAATGGATAAACAAACTGTCATCTATTCACACGATGGAATATTATGCAGCTGTAAGAAGAAATGAAGTCATAAAGCATATGGCAACATGGATGAACCTGGAGGACATTATGTTGAGTGAAGCAAGCCAGACACAAAAGGACAAATACTGTATGAATGCAATACTAATCAACCAAATATATTGTGTAATATATTGTTTGATTAAAAAAAGATGGGGTCGGATGTAGCTCAACTGGTTGGGCGTCCATCTCCCATATGGAGGGACCCGGGTTCGATCCCTGGGACCTCCCAGTTAAAAAAAAAAAAAAAAAAAAAAGAAAAAAGAAAAAAATTTACATGTATCCATTACATTTAATTGAGAAATGTATATATTTATTCATCTGTGTTTACTTTTTTGTTTTTAATTGTTTACGTTTTCAATTATTAAATGTACAAAATAAAGTTAAAAAAAAAGAAAAAGGAGAAGATATCGATGGAGCACAAAGGAGAATTTGAAAATCTGAATAAAGGAAAACAGAGTCATGGGGATGAAAGATACAATAGGTGAGATCAAATACACATGAGAGACATATCAGAGCAGACTTGAAATGATAGAATAAAGAATAAGCGATACAGAAAAGAGAACAGCTGAAATTGAAGAGAGAGAAGAACAGAGAGAGAAAAGAATAGAAAAAATTGAGCAGAGGCTCAGGGAGTTGAATGATAACATGAAGCATAACAGCATACATGTCATGAGAGTTCCAGAAGGAGAAGAGAAGGGAAAAGGGGCAGAAAGAGTATTTTAGGAAATAATGGCTGAACATTTCCCAACTCTCATGAAAGAAATGAATTTACATGTCCAAGACATGCAGTTTACCTCAATCAGAATAAATCCGAACAGACCTACTCCAAGACACATACTACTCAGAATGTCAAATGTTAAAGATAAAGAGAAAAATCTGAGAGCAGCAAGGGAGAAGAAAACCATCACATATAAGGGACGCCCAGTAAGACAGTGCAGATTTCTCATCAGAAACCATGGAGGCAAGAAGATAGTGGTATGATACAATTAGGATACTGAAAGAGAAAAATTGCCAGCCAAGAATTCTTTATCTGGCAAAATTTTCCTTCAAATATGAAAGTAAGCTTAAAATACTCACAAATAAACAGAAACTAAGAAAGTTCGTAAAAAAAGAATCTGCCTTTGTAGGAATTATTAAAGGAAGCCTTACAGCCTGAAAGAAAAACACAGGAGTGGCTTAGAGGAGAGTATAGAAGGCAAGAATAGCAGAAAGGATAACGAAAAGAGCAAAAAGACAGACGAAAATAAGATACAACATATGAAAACCAAAGAATAAAATGGTGGAAGTAAATAATGAATTTACAATAATATCATTGAATGTGAAAGGATTAAACTCCCCAATCAAAAGATACAGGCTGACAGAATGGATAAAAAAACACGAGCCATTCATATGCTGCCTACAAAAGATTCACTTTAGACCCAGGGATATAAACCGGCTGAAAGTAAAAGGTTGGAAAAAGATACTCCATATAAACAGTAGCCAAAAAAGAGCAGGGGTAGCTATACTAATATCATACAAAACAGACTTTAAATGCAAAAAAGTTATAAGGGACACAAAAAGCCATTATATATTAATTAAAGGGACAATTCCCATAAAGAAATAATGGTCATAATATCTATGCTCCTAATCACAATGCCCCAAAATATATGAGGAATATTCTGGCAAAACTGAAGGGAGAAATAAACATCTCTACAATAATAGTTGGAGACTTCAACACACCACTCAAATCATTAGATAGAACAACTAGACAGAAGATCAACAAGGAAACAGAGAAATTAAACAATATGATAAACGATTTAGACCCAACAGACATATACAGAATGCTGCACCCAAACTCAGTGAATTATACATTCTTCTCAAGTGTCCATGGATCTTTCTCCAGGATAGACCACATGTTAGGTCACAAGGCATGTCTCAATAAATAAAAAAAATATTGAAATTATACAAAGCACCTTCTCGGATCATAATGGAATGAAACTGGAAATCAATAATGGAGGGAGTGGATGTGGCTCAAGCAGTTGAGTACCCTCCTCTCACACGGGAGGTCCCGGGTTCGGTTCCCGGTGCCTCCTAGAAAATCCAAAAACAAACAATAAGCAAAACATACAAAGAAAACCAACTCAGGGGAGCCGATGTGGCTCAGTGGCTAAGCACCGGCTTCCCACATACAAGGTCCTAAGTTCAATCTCCAGCCCCTGGTACCTAAAAAAAAAAAAAAAAAAAAAAAAAGACGCAAATACCTAGGAATCAATTTAACCAAAGAAGTACCAGACCTATATGCAGAAAACTACAAAACAATGCAAAAAGGAATCAAAGAAGACCTAAACAAATGTAAAGACATTCCATTTTCATGGATTGGAAGTCTAAATATCGTGAAGATGTCAATCCTACCCAAACTGATTTATAGATTCAATGCAATACCAATCAAAAATCCCAACAGCCCACCCTACAAAAATAGAAAATGCTATTACCAAATTTATTTGGAAGGGAAAATGTACCTGAATAGCCAAAAGCATTCTAAAAAAGAAGAGCAATCAGGAGGAATTTTCACTGCCTGACTTTGAAACATATTACAAAGCTACAGTGGTCAAAACAGCATGGTATTGGCATAAAGATAGACAAATTGATGAGTGGAATATAATTGAGTGTCCAGAAATAAACCCTCACCTCTATGGCCAACTGATTTTCAACAAACCTACCAAAGCCATGTTAATGGGACAAAACAGTTTCTTCAACAAATGGTGCTGGGAGAACTGGATATCCATAACCAAAAGAATGAAAGAGGACCCCTCTTTCACTCTGTATACAAGAATCAACTCAAAGTGGATCAAAGACCTAACTATAAAAGGCAGAACCATAAAACTACTAGAAGAAAATGTAGGGAATCATCTTCAAGATCTTGTGGTAGGTGATAGTTTCTTGGACCTTACATCCAAAACATGAGCAACAAAAGAAAAAATAGATAAACGGGACCTCCTCAAAATTAAACACTTTTGCACCTCACAGGACTTTGCCAAAAGGGTGAAAAGGCAGATGACTCAATGGGCAAAAATATTTGTAAATTACATGTCCAATAAGGGTTTAATATCCATTATATATAAAGAGATGCTACAACTCAACAATAAAAAGACAACCTGATTAAAAAATAGGCAAAAGACTTGCATAGACATTTGCCCAAAGAAGAAATACAGATGGCAAAAAAACACATGAAAATATGTTCAACATCATTAGTGATTAGGCAAATGCAAATCAAAGCTCAATGAGATATCATTTCACACCTATCAGAAGGGCCACTATTAAAAATACAGAGGACTACAAGTACTGGAAAGGATGTGGAGAGATAGGAACACATATTCACTGTTGGTGGGAATACAGAATGGTACAGCCACTGTGGAGAACTGTTTGGCAGTTCCTAAAGAAGTTGAATATAGATTTGCTACATTACCTGCAATACCACTACTGGGTATATACCCAGAAGAACTAAGAGCAGTGACACAAATAGATATCTGCACACCTATGTTCATAGTGGCATTATTCATGATTGCCAAAAGTTGGTAACAACTCAGGTAACCATCAACCGATGAATGGAATAACAAACCGTGATGTATTCACATGATGGAATATTATGCAGCTATAAGAAGAAATGAAGTCATAAAGCATATGACAACATGGATAAACCTGGAGGACATTATGTTGAGGGAAGCAAGCCAGACACAAAAGGACAAATACTGTATGGTTGTGCTACTATGAACTAAATAAATTGTGTAACATATTGTATGATTCCATTTATATAAAATGTAAATATAAATCAATTTATAAAGAGAAAAAAAAAGTAATTGTGCAAGAATAGCCAGAAATGGGAGCTGTGGACAGTAGGGGAAGAATAGAGAGATTGAGAGGTGATGGATTTTCTTGTTTTGTTTGTTTTTTATTATTATTGTCGAAATAATCAAAATGCCCTAATGATGACTGAGCTGATGAATGCACAACTATGTGACTGTGCCAACTATCACTGACTGTGCACTTTGGATGAATTGTATGCTTTGTTGATTTGTATCAATAAAAATTGATTTGTTTTTTAAAAAATGCTACTGTGAGCTAATGCTTTGCATTCTTAAATCTTATCCAAGAACTTCAATAATAAAAACAGTTAAACAAACAAATAACAACAAAAAAAAGATCTTTTGGTAGGTGGTGTTTTCTTGGACCTTACACCCAAAGCATGAGCAACAAAAGGAAAAATAGATAAACGGGACCTCCTTAAAATTAAACACTTTTGTACCTCACAGGACTTTGCCAAAAGGGTGAAAAGGCAGCCAACTCAATGGGCAAAAATATTTGGAAATCACATGTCCAATAAGGGTTTAATATCCATTATAGGGAAGCGGCTGTGGCTCAATCAGTAGGGCTCCCGTTTACCATATGGGAGGCCCTGGGTTCGGTTCCCGGGGCCTCCTGGTGAAGGCAAGCCCGCCCGCATGGCGTGGTTAGCTGACCCAGCGAGCACAAGCAGCAGGGGGGGGATAAATGAATAAATAAATAAAATCTTTAAAAAAAAAAAAAAAAAAAAAAAAAAAATAATATCCATTATATATAAAGAGATGCTACAACTCAACAATAAAAAGACAAACAACCTGATTGAAAAATGGGCAAAAGGGAGGCGGCTGTGGCTCAATCAGTGGGGCTCCCATTTACCATATGGGAGGCCCCGGGTTCGGTTCCCGGGGCCTCCTGGTGAGGGCAGGCCCACCTGCACGGCGTGGTTGGCTGACCCGGCGAGCACGGGCACCAAGGGGGGGATGAATGAATAGATAGAATCTTTAAAAAAAAAAAAAAAAAAAAAAAAAAAGAAAAATGGGCAAAAGACTTGAATAGACATTTGTCCACAGAAGAAATACAGACGGCAAAAAAACACATGAAAATATGTTCAACATCACTAGTGATTATGGAAATGCAAATCAAAGCATTTCATTATGTAATGATATCTCAATTCAATGAGATATCATTTCACCCTATTAGAATGGCCACTATTAAAAAAAAAAGAAAACTACAAATGTTGGAGAGTATGTGGCGAGATAGAAACGTTCATTCACTGTTGGTGGGAATATAGAACGGTAAAGCCACCATGGAAGACTGTTTGGCAGTTCCTAAAGAAGTTGAATATAGATTTGCCACGTGACCCAGCAATACCACTACTGGGTACATACCCAGAAGAACTGAGAGCAGTAACATGAACAGACATGTACACACTGTCATGATTGTCAAAAGATGGAAACAACCCATGTGTCCATCAACCAATGACGTATTCACACCATGGAATATTATGCAGCTGTAAGAAGAAATGAAATCCTGAAGCCTATGACAACATGGATGAACCTGGAGGACATTATGTTGGAGTCCTACATATTGTATGATTCCATTTATATAAAATGTAAATATAACTCAATTTATAAAGATGGAATTAGATTAGTGGTTATGTAGGGCTGGGGAAGAACAGAGGGATTGAGAGGTAACTGCTAATGGGTATGGAGTTTTTCTTTTTGGAGTAATGAAATTGTTCCAAAATTTTTTGTGATGATGAATGCATAACACTGATTATACTAAAAGCCACTGGTTGTACACTTTGGATAGATTGTATGGTATGTGAATATATCTCAATAAAACTGCTTTTTTAAAAGAGGCAATTGAAAAATGGGCAGATAATACAAACAAATCAATCAATCAGAAGAAATACAAATGACCAATAAGCATATTGAAGATACTCATTCTTATTAATAATTAAAAGAACTGTAAATCCAAACAACTTTTTGTTGCCTAACAGACTGACATTGTAGAAAGAGTCTGCGAAAACCAAGTGTTTATGAGATTATGATGAATGAATTGGCATGCTTACATGCTGTTAGTTGGATCATAAAATGGTAACTCATTTTTGGAAAGCAATTGGCAATTTTTTATCAAAATGTCATTAAATTTTATCAAAACATATCCTTTGACCCAACAATTCCATTTTTAGGAATTTCTCCTATTAACATACGTACACAGAGATGGATGTACAAGGATGATTTCTGAGGCAGTCTTTGTAGCAGCAAAAAACTGGAAAAAATCTAAATGTTCATCAGTAGGGGAATGGTTATAAAAAGTATGGTAAATCCATGCTATGAAATACTGTGCAGCTATTGAATATGGAGTGAAATCTATCTACATGTACTAAGACGAAAAGGTCTCTGAGACACATTATTCAATTAAAAAAAGTCTCTCAGAACAATCTGTTTAGTATGATCTCATTTATGTTTCTTAAAAAGCCATATAATGAATCTCTGTGTGTATGTGTGTGCATGTAAAAAACAGAAAAATGAGTGTAAATAGGAAACAGTGGTTATCTGTGGGAAGTACATGGAATTTGGCTGGGGACAGGGAAGAGCAGACCAGTATGTGAAGATTTACACACTTTATTTTTTTAAATATTTTACAGTGCAAATATACTGATTATTTGGGTAATTTTTTAAAAAAGAAAATAACTAGTAAATTTAAAATGTTCATACACATTGGGAAGCGGCTGTGGCTCAATCAGTGGGGCTCCCGTTTACCATATGGGAGGCCCCGGGTTCGGTTCCTGGGGCCTCCTGGTGGGGGCGGGCCCGCCCGCACAGCGTGGTTGGCTGACCCGGCAACCACGAATGAATAAATAAATGAAATCTTTAAAAAAAAAAAAATGTTCATACACTTTGGACCAGCAATTCTCCTTCTAGAAATCTCTCCTACAGAAGTTCTCATGTGTGTACAAAGATAGATATACAAGGGCATTCACTGCAGAATTGTTTGTTAATAGTAAAAAAAGCTGAAAGCTACCCAAATGTCCATCAATAGGAGACTGGATAAATAAATTATGGCATATTCACACAAATGAGATATCAATCAATCCTAAAAACAGTGTGGCAAACCTGATTGTATTGAAATATAATGATAATGAAGATGAACTCTTTAGTTAAGGAAGAAAAAGGAGTAAGAGGACTATAAACTGTTGTTTAAATATATACATGTCTAGAAAGAAAAATATGGAGAAATATACCCCAAAACTTTAGGAAGTAGATTACAGGGAACTTTCACTTTCTTGGTATGTATATCTTAAATGTTTTTGCTTTTTGTTTTAACCACACAGTTGTATTCTTTTTGTAATCAAGCAAAAAAAACGGTTAAAAAAATAAGTCTCCACTTCCTCACATTCCAATGATAGTTCAACCCACTGTGATTTGCCTTTCATCCCTTCTAAGCAGCTGAAACTTCTGGCAAAGATTGTTAAAGACTCCTGCCAAAACCAATAGTATATCTTTAGTTTCCATTTGAATTCTTGAAACTTGTCACTTGGCCTCTGAAATACCTCTCTCCTGGGTACAGAAGAACCTCTCTGACTGTTTTTTCTTCATCTCTGTAGTAGGCAGAATAATGGCCCCCCCAAAGTTGTCCATGTCCTCATCTCCAGAATCTGTGAATATGTTAACTTTCATGGCAAAAAGGACTTTGCAGATGTGATTAAGAATCTTGAGATGGTAGATTATCCTGGAAAATCTGAGAGGGCCCAGGGTAATCACAGGGGTCCTTATAAGCAAAAGAGGAAGACTGAAGAGAAGAATTAGAGAAGAATCAGGCAATAGAAGCAGAGGTTGGAATGATACCACTGCTGACTGGAATGGGGCCATGAGCCAAGGAATGCAGACGGCCTCTAGAAACTCGAAAAAGCAAGGCAGGGGATTCTCTTCTACAGCCTCTTGAAAAACCACAGCCCTGCCAACACCTTGATTTTATCCTAATGAGACCCATTTGGACTTCTGATCTCCAGAACTGTAAGATAACGAACTAATGTTTTAAGCCGCTTTGGTAATTTGTCACAATAGGAAACTAATACAGTCTCCTTTAATATTCTTCTTCCACTGCTCACCCTTTAAATATGGTGTTTACCAGGATCTTACTGTCCTTGCTCACCTTCTCTTCTCACCTCTTTCCCTGGGTTGTCTCACCTACTCCCAGAATGTCAATTACCACCTAGGAGAAGATGACTTTCAAACATATATTTCTGCCTCCGACTTCTTTCCTAAATTCCTGTCATCTATTTCTAACTACCCATCACACATCTCCATCTGGTTGTTCTATTGACCCCTCAACATGTCCAAACATGTATTCCCAGGATACAGGAAATGGTGCTCCTAACCCCTCAGTCCATAAAATAGAAAATGTCCCAGACTTGACATTACCTCCTCCTTCATAACTCATCACTCACCAAGTGCTGTGGCTTCTATCTCATCAACTCCACTGCTGCTGCCTTTGCCTTTGGGTTCATCATCTCTTGTCTGGACTGTTACAATATAGGGAATTTCTTACCCTATCTCCTTATCTCTAGTCTCTCATTCCTCTAATCCATCCTCCACAGAGCTACCATAGCGACATTCCTTTCATTTCTTCCACTTCAAACCGTAAGTGTTTTTCAATGTCAACATAAACTTCTATTAATGCAGTATTTACATCCTTATTTTCACGATTTGGGTTGAATTAGCAGAAAACTGCTATGAAGGTTTCATTTGCAGAACTCAAAATACATGATTTCAAAGTGCCTAATAATGTATAGGAAAACAAAGATGTTGAGGACTTAAAAACTGATTTTGTCCAAATTGGAAAGGGAGAAGTAAAACTTTCTCTATTCACAGATATGATCCTATACCTAGAAAGTCCTGAAAAATCTATAACAAAGCCACTGGAGCTAAAAAATAAGTTCAGCAAAGTGGCAGGATACAAGACTAATACAGAAAAATCAGTAGTGTTTCTATACACTAGTAATGAGAAATCTGAGGAGGAAGTCAGGAAAAAAGTTCCACTTACAACAGTGACAAAAATAATCAAATATTTAGGAACAAACTTAACCAAGGATGTAAAGGATCCATATTCAGAAAACCAGAATGCATTGCTAAAAGAAATCAAAGAAGACCTGAGTAAATGGAAGACCATTCTGTATTCATGGATTGGAAGACTTAATATTGTTAGGATGTCAATTCTTCCCAAATTTATATAAAGATTCAAAGCAATCCCCCCCCCCCCCAATTCCAATAGCCTTTTTAAAAGAAATGGAAAATCCAATTATCAAATTTATTTGGAAGAGTAAGGGACCCCAAATAGTCAGAAACATCTTAAAAAGGATGAATGAAGTTGGAGGACTCTTACTTCTAGACTTTAAATCATATTTCCTAGCTACAGTGGTAAAAAACTGTATGGTACTGCCATAAAGATAGATGTATACACCAATGGAACCAAACTCATGACTCAGAAACAGACCCACACATCTATGGTCAAGTGACTTTTGACAAGACTGTCAAGCCCACCCAGCTGGGGCAGAACAGTCTACTCAACAAATGGTGCTGGAAGAACTGGATATCCATAGCCAAAAGAGAGAAAGTGGACTCCTATCTCATGCCTTATGCAAAAACAAACTCAATATGGATCAAAGATCTAAATATAAAAGCTACAAACATAAAACTCCTAGAAGAAAATGTAGGCAAGCATCTTCAAGACCTGGTGCTAGGTGGTGGTTTCTTAAACCTTACATCGAAAGCATGAGCAACAAAAGAAAAAATAGATATATGGAACCTCCTCAAATTTAAACACAGTTTCAAAGGACTTTGTCAAGAAGGTGAAAAAGTGGCCCACTCAATGGGAGAAAATATTTGGAAACTACATATCTGACAAGGGTTTGATTTCCATGCTACATAAAAAGATCATACAACTCAACAATAAAAGAGCAAGTAATCCAATTTAAAAATGGGCAAAAGATTTAAATAGACATTTTTCCAAAGAGGAAATACAAATGGCAAAAAAGCACATGAGAAAATGTTCAATATCACTAGCTATTAGGGAAATACAAATTTCCCTAATAGATGATATCTCATTGTAGTCACAGAGTAAACACTTTGGTTGGATTGTACCAGCTATGGGACTATATAATACAGTGAACCATGTGGTAGATGGTGGACTGGGGTCAACAGCACAAATATGGGAATGTTCTCTCATGAACTATAACAAATGTACAATACTAATACATGGCCTTAATAATAGGGAGGTATATGGAAAAATATACCAAATGCAAGCTTTGGACCATAGCTAGTAGTAATATTTTGATGATGGTCTTTCATAATCTATAACAAATGTTCCACAAAAATGCAAGGTATCAGGGGGCGGATGTGGCTCAAATGGTTGGGCATCCATCTGCCATATGGAGGGACCTGGGTTCGATCCCCGGGACCTCCTGGTAAAATAAAAAATATATATATAGAAGGTGCATGGGCTGCCAGGCTCTGTGTGCCGGTGAGCCACCAGGCTCCCCGGGAGCCATGCAGCAAGATCATGACGTAACAGGAGAGAGACGCAGGGGAGAGACAAGACAAGATGCTCTGAAAGCCGAGGTGGCGCAGGTGGCAGAACACCTCTCTCCTACATCGGAGGTCTCCAGGATCAAATCCTGCTGAAGACTGGAGGAGAAGGATGAGAAGAGATGGCAGGAAACAGACATAGAGAATTGCCCAGCGAATGGACACAAAACAGCAAAATGGGGAAGGGAGGGTTTTAAAATGGATAAAGTAAATAAATAAATCTTTAAAAAAAAAAATACAAGGTGTCGGTGGAGGGGTGATGTATGGGAATTCTGAACATTTCGCATGATTGTTTTGTGAGCTCACAGCTTCTCTAATTAAAAAATATATATATATATGTGTATATAAAAAAGCTGATTTTAAAATAAATCATATGTCTACATACAAGACTTAAGTTATAATATATAGTTGAGCATATTTTTATTTTCTGGGATACTATTTATAATATACACATATATTCCTATTCTTGTTTTTTTCTTTGAGTTTTCAAGAGCTCCCCATAGTTCAGGGATTGCACACTCAAATGCCTCAGGGGTTGGAAAAGTAAAAGAATGAATAAGTAGTGAATAGCAGGGAGCTGAGGGGGCTGTGATGAATTGAAGAATACATGCCCCATGTAGATATAATCAAGTTCAAAAAACTTTTAAAATGCAAGGCAAACAATACAAAACAATACAAATCATTTCTGTGGGCTGTCAGCTTGTGATCTCTGGCAGGATAAAGCTACAAACTCCTTAGCACGGCATTTATGAGCCTCTGTAATCCGGACCCTGCCGAACTCAGTCCTCCTTCTCTCCATTCCCCACCTTGCACCCTATGTCCCAATCACTATGAAGGACTTACAGTTCCCCTAATGCACCATATTGCTTGGTGATTCCTCTGGACTTAGCTTACACTACTTTCTCCACTTAGAATGCCTTCCATCCTCCTTAGCAGACCCCTATTCCATAATCTCCAGTGAGACCTCAGATCTGGACTCTGGACCCAACATCCTCAGCTCCAAGACAAGTCAAACTCAACTTGTCCCACACTGGCCTTTTTTTTTTTTTTTAATTGAGAAAAGTATGTTTTCATTCAACTGTGTTTTCTTTTTATTTTCTAATTGTTTATATTTTCAGTTATTAAATGTACAAAACAAAGTTTAATATATATATATATATATAACCATATATATATTTCATATATATATATATGAAAAAGAAAATCTAGGGAAATATCTTCTAGATCTTGTGCTTGGTGGTGGTTTCTTGGACCATACACCCAAAGCACAAGCAATTAAAGAAAAAAAAAAAATAGATAAATGGGACTGCCTCAAAATTAAATTCTTTTGTTCTTCAAAAGATTTTGTCAAGAAAGTAAAAAGACAGCCTACTCAATGGGAAAAAAATCTTCAGAAACCAAATATCTGATAAGGGATTGATCTCCATGTTATATAAAGAGATCACACAATTTAACAACAAAACGACAAGTGACCTCATTTAAAAATGGGTGAAGGGAAGCGGCTGTGGCTCAATCAGTGGGGCTCCCGTTTGCCATGTGGGAGGCCCCGGGTTCGGTTCCCGGGGCCTCCTGGTGAGGGCAGGCCCGCCCGCACGGCGTGGTTGGCTGACCTAGCGAGCACAAGCAGCAAGGGGGGGATAGATGAATAAATAAATAAAATCTTTAGGAAAAAAAAAATGGGTGAAAAAATTGAAAGAATTTAACAGACATTTTTCCCAAAGCAGGGAACGGAGGTGGCTCAAGCAATTAGGCGCCTCCCTCCCACATCAGAAGTCCTGGGTTCAGTTCCTGGTGCCTCCAAAAGAAACAAGAAAGATGAACAGACACAGTAAGTGCAAGCAATGAAGGGGTGGGGAGAAATAAATAAATAAAATAAATCAAGGAAGGAAGGAAGGAAGGAAAGATGTTCAACATTACTAGCTATTAGGGAAGTGCAGATCAAAACTACAATTAGATGTCATCTCACACCATAAAGAATGGCCATTATTAAAAAAAAATAGAAAACTTCAAGCACTGTAGAAGATGTGGAAAAATAGGAACATTCCTTCACTATTTGTGGGTCTGTAAATTGGTGCAACCTCTGTGGAACACGATCTGGTGGTTCCTCAGGAAACTAACTATAGAAATGCCATATGATCCAGCAATCCTGCTACTAGGAATATATTCAGAAGAACTGAAAGCAAAGACATGAACAGATATTTGCACACTGATGTTCATAGTGGCATTATTTATAATTGCTAAAAGATGGAAACAACGTAAGTGTCTGTCAACCGATGAATGGATACAAGATGTGGTATATTTATACCATGGAATATTGCTCAGCTCCAAGAAGAAACTAATTTGGGAAGCACATGACAACATAGAGGAGCCTTGAAAATATTATGTTGAGTGAAGCCAGACACAAAAGGATGACTATTGTATGGTCTCACTGATATGAACTAAATACAATAGTATTGTATTTCTATTGACCTATGGAGTTAGACTATGAAGTGTAGGTTGGTGGGGGATGGAATGTGAGATGAGAAAGTGAAGAAGATGCTGGATGTATGCAGAATATTTAATAAGGCCTCACTGACCTCTTTATTTAGCACCACCATCCCCTGAACTCTTTCTCCTTTGAAAAGACGAAGAGTGACTAGAGATGGTTGACCACTTAGGAAGCTATTGCAATAGACCCGGAGAGAAATGATGATGAATGAATGATCCGTCTGGTTCACTGGTTGAAGGAATGAATGAATCATGGCCAAGTTCCCTACTATTTCCATCCCACTCAGCATCTGGCTTAGCTTTTTTTTTTTTTTTTTTTTTAAAGATTTTATTTATTTATTC
>JAKSZT010053801.1:1882766-1955805 GCA_026826555.1 Tolypeutes matacus | reverse complement strand
TCTGGAACTGGAATGAGAGCCCTTGGGAACAGAGGCAACTGTGGCTGTGAGGAGATGTGGGGCGGGGGAGGTGGCTGAGGAGGCCTATGGGGAGAGGGCAACTTGGGGAGGGGCCCTGGGCACAGGGGGCCTGCTGGAAGGACAGCTCTGGAACTGACCTCTAGGTGGCACCACACGCAATGCAGCCCTGTTAGACTGTGGTGGATCCGTATTTTTTTCTGACAGCGGTCGCAGCGCCCAGACTCACAGCCTCCTCGCACCCACACGTGTGATTGGACCTTGGAGAGAAAGGCAATCCCTTGTCTCGGAGGGTCTGAGCAGGGACTAGGGAAGGAAGGAGCTGGGGGCAGCAAGTGGCCAAGGGCCCAGGGCCAGGATGGGAGTGGTGACGGGGTGGGGTTGGGGTCACTCACACCAATGTCCTTCCGAGACTTGGCATAGGTGCTGACTTCACAAGGCAAGGCCTTCATGGCACACTGGTCATGAACGAAGTACTTACAGACTAGGCGAGAGGGGTGAAGGTCAGAGCCTTGGCTGTAGCCCCTCCCCCTCCTTCTTCCTTACCTCAGGATGGGGTGGGGACACTCACTGAAACAAGACATATAACCCCGTGCTGTGAGGGTGTGGTAGAGAATTACAGGTGTGTGTATGGGGTGGAGGACTCACCTCCAAGACCTGTGTCGTTTCCTCACTCTCCCCCTTAAAAGAGCAACCGCAACCCCATGCCTACCCCCCACCCCATCCATTAACCAGGAACTGAGCTGGATAATGCGAGGAAGGCCCAGATATAACAATAACAACAGTAGTTATTTTTTCTTGCAGACTTAATGGTATGTGCATGCACTGTGTGAAGCATTTTTCTTGCATCAACTTATTTAACGTTCACAAGTATCTCTTTTTTACAGTTAAGGAAACTGAGGGTTAAAGAAGTTGTGACTTGCCCAAGGTCACACTTGTCCTAGACAGTGGCCGAGCCCAGGATTCAAAACCACGTCTCTAAGTTCAGAGCTCCATGCTTCCGCAGAGAGCTGGGCTGCCCCTCTGCTCCCATGTTCCCAGGCCCCCTCACTCACGGACACAGCTCAGGCCCTGTTTGCCAAGACCAATGCTTGTCTCACACAGGTTGCAGTAGATTGGTCGGGGGAACCTCTTGGGTCTCCACATGTGCTGCCCATTGTCCTTCAGGGTCTGGGAGGACACAGCGGTTGTCAGGAGGGGTTGAAGTTCCTAGAGAGACAACCTCTGACTCTCTTATCTATCTTTACAAGTCTCTCCTACTCACCATCTCCAGACCCAGCAGCACCAGCAATGGCACGGTGGTGGACCCAGCCCGGAGCCACTCAGCAAGGGAGACAGAGCCACTGCCATCATAGTCAATCTCTTTCATCATCTCCTGAAGAATCTGAGAAGAGAATGGGGAGAGGCTTTTGGCGTGGGTGGCCCCTCAGACGTGACACCTCTCCGCTGCTTGGTAGGACACCCAATCCAGCCATCCTAGCCAAGGGAACCAGGCTGCCTGTTAGAGATAGGGTAAGGCAGATGCAGGAGCCACTGGGGAAGAAGGTACAGGACGGGACATGAAGGAGGAACTGCCTTACCGGCCTCAGCTCAGACACATCCCAATCCAGGTATTCTGCCATTCGCATCATCTGTATGATGATTTTGTCCACTTCCTAGGGGCCAGGAAGGTAAAAGCCACAGCCATACTCTACCTCACTACCAACAACCACACTCCTCTCCAGAAATCAGGGTTCCCACATCCCACCCCCAGACCCACCTCTTATTCTCAAGTGCCTCTACCAAGTAAGTGAATGTCTATTGTCTATTTGTATGTTTGCAAGGCAGCCTCCAATTTGTGTCTCCAGCCTCCTCTTTTAGGGGTCAAGAGTCTGAGACCTACTCCCAAATTTAGTCCTAGAGAACTCAACCTCTCCCTCTAGCCTCCTCAGCTTCTTAAGATCCTGGAAGAGTTGGAGCAAAAGGACACAGACAAATGGACACATACTCCCTTGCCCAGCATACAGGTTCCCCAACTCACTGAGCTGTCCAGGATCCCATTTCTGTCCGTGTCGTACAGCTTGAAGGTGACTGTAGGGTGTTTTAGGGGAGGCCAGGGTCAGTTTGTGAAGGATACCCAAAGAATTTTATACCAGAATAAAGGGGAAACAAAGACATAGGGAGAAACCTTTCGGGTGAAGAGCCCAGAGCCAGGACTGGGCCTGAGAAAGGAGACAAAAAAGAAAAGGGAACAGGCCTGGATTCCACCCTCAGTGAATCTGATAGGGGAGATGGCACACACCTCCTACATCCCAAGAACATTCTCTGCCACCCACATGAGGATGTACAAGACATGGGAACTAGGGTGGCTACAGTGGATGGCGTTAGGTGTAATGGGTCTAGGGGAATAGAGGAAATGGGCCCATTCTCTGGCCCCACCTTTGGCTAGCCCTGTCAGCCTTTAGGAATCCTGAAAGCATGAGGGCAGAGAGGCTGGAGAATACCCCTCTCTCTCTTAACCTTTCCTCCCCTCTCCTGGTCCAGATACACATCCTGGCAACTCACATTCTAGCTTGTCTTCCGGACGGCCACGTTCCAGAAGGGAAAAGTAGCAGGAGACGTCACTGAGACACACCACATCTGGTTACAAAAAGTACAGCAGGGCTGGAGTTGGGGCCCCCTCTGCTCTGTCTCTTCTCTTCTCCTTTATTTATTCTGATTCTTCTCTTGAATTTTCCCCATCTAGCTCCTAGACCAGCTTGGCCACTCTTCACCTCTCTCCCCTAACCCCGCCCCCAACATGTGACTTAGTCCAGTTCTCATTCAAAACCCACATTAATCTGACCTTCTTCCAGAGCCCCAGCTCAGTCCTACCTGCATGACCTTACCTTTTTTCATAGTCTCTTTTAAGCAGTGATCAGTCTGGAAGGATTGAAACAGTGCCAGGCTCAGGTTATTGGGAACATTAGGCACGTCCAGATAGATTTTCAGGAATTGCTGGAATCCCTCGTACCCAATGGCCTATGATGAGAGTAAGCATTACTCTGGAGAGTCTGCAGGGTGGGAGTTAGAGACTGAAGAGTTGGGAGCAGTGGAGACAAGGACTACAATAAGTGCAGAGCTAGAACCATCCAAGGCAGGGATATGGTTTCTCGGGCCAGGTTCTCAGTTAACAGAACACTTTGCTTTATCCTAAAGCAAAAGCTTCATTGACAATGGGTGCTGGGGTATCGAGAGAGGCGATGGCAAGGGGTGGGCCCAGAATAATCCCGGGGAGTTGGTGATCCCAATAGAGCAGGATAATCAAAGATGGGAGGAGCTAGTCAAGGAGAGGACTTCCCAGCTGCCACTCACATCTCCTTGGAGATATGTAGCCATCTTGTCATCCTGGGAGAAGAGCTCTAAGACATCACTGACCTTTTGGGTGGAGTCTAGGGTGTGAAGAGTGATAGAAGCGCATCAGTCCGGCTCTTTCTGCCCTCAGCCAGAAACTCACCCGGACATCCAGAAGGAAAAAAGATTCAAGGGAGATGAAGAAGAAGAGATTCCAAGAAGAAACACAAAAATATAGAGAGAATAATATCTCAGACCACCCCTTTCCCAACCAAATGGTACCCCTCTTTCCTCCTCAACTCTGAGACTTGCAGCAGTCAAGTCACAGAGAAGGTAGGAGAGAGTTGAGACCCTAGGCATCTGCCCTTCACCCTTCTTTCCCTTTCCCAGTCATAGGCATATCAGAGGAGCTAATTGGCTCAAGGCCACTGGGGAAACTGGGAGAGGGTTGGGGGTAGATAATGATGAGATAAAGGAATTCTATGGGGTAGGATCTTCAGAACTGAAGGACTGGGAGGAAAACTCACATTCCATGTATTTTTGCAACTGGGCAAAATCACTGGGGCTCAATAGGCCCCTCTCCTTGGCCATCCTTTTATTTTTCTCAAAGATAGCCTTAAAGATGATTTGTAAGTACCGCGGGTGCCTGGACTTCCGCCTCGGAGGGGGGGCCTAGAGAAAGACGACAAGATATGTAGCAGGAAGAGCCTGCATCTCTTAGCTTCTGTCTGCTCCATTCATTCTCCACTTCCACTATTATTTCCTTTCTTTCCTTGCCTCTGAATCTTTCCCTAAGTCTCTTCCTTTCCCTGGGTCTCTCCTGTCTCAGTGTTCTCTAACTGATGTCTAACTTTCCTCCAATTCTGATTCTTCTGCCCTCTGACTACTGCCTCCCCATCTGTCTTATTCATGTCTGGCCACCCTCAGTATCCCCACCTCCCACTTTTCCAATCTAAATGCGCCTCTGTGAGTGTGTGCCTCGCCTGTTTCTGCGTCTGCTCCGGTCACCCCAAACCCCGCAGTGTCTCCCAGACCTGCGCTCTCTCCCATCTCGGGGTCCTCGCAGTCCCCGCCCTCCGGGTGGTTCTTACAGCGTTTACGACGCGCCTCCCGGGCCACGCCCCCATCTTGCTCCGCCTCCAGGCCCAGGTCCAGCCCGGCTCAGGCACCCACGCCCCGCAACGACCTCTAGCGCTTCTGACGCGCGACACAGAACCAGCTGTGGCCCAGTCCCCAGCCCCAACCCCGGCCCCGCCTCGCCTGCGTCCCGCGCACCTCCACTGGGGAGGGGCGGGGAGCTCGGCGCGCGGAGTTAGGAGGGGGTAAGTGTAGGCTCTGGGTACCTGCCTGGTTTCTCGGGCCCGGGACAGGCCTTTCTTCCACCCTGTCACGTTAGCAGTATTTAGGGAGCCCCATCTTTCGGCGGTGGGACCCGGGGACCAACGAAGAGCTGCCCGTGGATCTTACCATTCACCGGCCTAGGGATCAAGTACGTGACATAGCATATAGAAGGCCGACAGGAAATGATAGCTATTATTGTATTAACATTAAAATCACATCTTATGAGATAGGGATTATTGGTATACCCATAATACAGATGAAGAAAACTGGTGCTCAGAGAGGCTGTGACTTCCTAAGGCAGCTGATAAGTGGAGTGGCTGAGGCTCCATGCGGCACAAGGACCACGCAGTAGCCCCACACACACCACCCTCCCGGCCGTCCGTCTCTCTGGCCTCCTCTTGTTCCTTCACACACTGCCTTCTATCTCACAGGCCTCCTTTCTGTTTTTCAAACTCCCCATGTTCGTTCTTGCCTCAGGCCATGAGACTTACTGTTTTGTTTGCCTGGAACACTCTTCCCCACTCTTGGCAGGGCCAACTTCTTGCCTGAGCTGAAATGTCAACTCCTCCCAGAGAAACCTTCCCTGATCTTTCCATTCTTCCATTCTAAAGTAGGCACCCCCACCTTCATCCTGCTGTTTGCACAGCACTCACTTTTGGTTCCTTCATAGAACTTATCCCACCTGAAAATTATCTTGTCAATTTATCTGCTTCTTTGTTTACTGTTTGTTTTCTCCCACCAAAGAGTAAGTTCCACGAGGGCAGGAACTTGTTAATCTTGTTCACCACTGTGTCCTCAGTACCTAAAACAGTACCCAGCACATAGTAGGTGCTCAATATTGCTTGTAGATTTTGGACTAAACATACAATAAACTACTGATGTCTGAAAAAAAATATATATATATTGCTTGTAGAGATGGTTCTAAAATTGGGGAATCATATTTTGTAAATATTAATCCAAATCTGGTTAAATGGGATGCCAGAGTCCAACCTGACATTCGGAGCATACAGTAGGTGTTAAATAAGTATTTGTTAAATGAATGCATGATTCCAAAAAGCACTTGTTGAGGTAATTCATTGAAGGCTCTGACCTTCTGCCTCCCTTCCACCTACCCATAAAGGGCTGTTGGGTCAGGCTGCAGGAGGCAGTTAGGGCGTAGAAGAATAGCCCAGCACCTTTCCTTTCTGAGGGTGCAAGAACTGTCTCTGCAGCCTCTGCTGCCTCTGCCCTTGGGACAGCACTGCTGTCTACCTCTGAGCAGTATGATTGCTGTTCCTGGGGCCTACTGGAAACATTTAGGAGGGGATCTGGGACACTGTCATTCTGGAGAAAGGACTCCACCCACTTGGCCCTTTTCAGTAATTATAATCCAACTTCTGCTGCCAACAAATCTAATGAATACATAATAGTCTTATAGCTAATGAGGCTTGTTTGGCTTAATTAGCCTCTCTGATTATCCCTGGGGATTCTTAGATGGCTCTAAGATTCTAGGAATTGGAATCTGAGGGAGAAAGTGACAGAGAAAGAGCAAAACAAGGGATAATGAAAAAGATACAGGGCAGGACACATCCCCTACCCTTGCCTTTCTTTACTATGACCCAACTCTTTCCTGCCCCTTCCTAGCCTACAGGTGTTTTAGACCTGGAGAAGTAGTATATAGTAGTGGTTAAGACAATGGACTTTAAACTTGACAGGCATAGATTAGAGTCCTAGCTCTTAGATGAGTCACTTCATCTTCCTGAACCTCAGTTTCCACATTGGTAGAATGGAAATCTAGAGAAATCAGTCACAATGTAGGGATGAAATAAGATAATGCATGCAATGTGCTTAGCAAACTGCATGGCACAGAGTAAGAACTCAATAAATGTTAGCTATTATCATTATTATTGTACAAGGGTGGTACCTAGAGAAACACATCTGGTGATAGGAAATATGATATCTTTGACCAAGGAGGGCATAAATTTTAGGGACTCCTAGCTGCAGTGAAGCCCAGTTGTATACCTTCCACTCCCTTGTGTCATATCTCAGACATGTAATACAATAATTCTGTAATATGCCTCTGGGAGGAGGGTGAGATGATTAGAAACTAAACTGTCAGCGTCCAAGGACATCCCTGGGACCTTGGGCTTATGCTGCTGGGATCTTTTCAGTTTCCCTCCTGACTTCACTCATTGAAAGTCTGGCTGTCCCAGGAGCTGAAGGGCAGCAAACTGCAGGAACCAGGGACCTTGAAGGCCTGGAACAAATCCAATTTTGTCCTCCAGCTCCATCCCAACCCTGAGGCTATAACCTGGGCTAGTCTAGGCAAATGCCAGGGCTGGGAGGGTGGGGTCTGCTACCCATCCGCCAGCTATTTGTGATTCACTCTTCCCTCGTCTCCCCTGGTTTCCTTGCCCTCTCCTACCAGCTTGGGGTGAGAGAAGTTGACTTGGAGGGAGAGAACCCTAGCACATCCTCAGAACTAAGAGACACCGACTCTCATATTGTACAGAGGAGGACTCTCTCAGGGTCACACCCAGACTCTATTTGCCCTATCCCTAGTTCAGTCCACTAAATCTCAGGGCCGCTTGTTCTCTAGATCTTATTTTAAACACCAACTACTAAAATTGCTGGAACCACACTAATGCAGAATGCTCATAACAGGGAAAATTGTGTGTGAGAGAGGAGGTTTATGGGAACTCTGTACTTTCTGCATGATTTTTCTGTAAACCTACAACTTCTCTACTATAAAAAGAAATTGCTGGTAACCAAGAGATAAATATTATTCCCAAAGCCAGTACTAACATTTAAAGTTGCCTTTTGCATGTCAACATTCATTGCTCACATTTCAAGTTATATAAATTGGCCATGATAGAAAGCCCTTACCCAAGAACCAGCTATACCTTTAGAACATTCAGCTTGCCCTAGCAAGCAGCCCCAAGGGCAGGAGTTCCTAATTTAGGGTCCCAGGCCTGATTACCTGGACTTCTCAATAGCTTAACCCCATCAGCAGCCTGCACGCTCCTTCTCTCTCCCAGGACTGAGGGAGGGCCTGCCCTGCCCATCCCTGCTTCTAGGTGGACCCTGAGAGGGAATCGTTTGGTTTGAAACCTCAAAACATATTTAAGCCTCCACAGGGGGTGGGGTGTGTGTGTGTGTGTGGGGGGGGATGTCATTGCGTAGTACAGGAGGAAGTTACTATGTTGGCATGGTTGGGGGATGTGGGAGCTCGTATGTTCTGAGGTTGAGATGCCCAATAGTATTTGCACTTCTTCCTCAGTTAAGCTCATTTAAAGGTGAAAAGTGGAATTCAGACACAGGTAGTCTCAGAAATTCCCCGGTGACAGGTGTAGAGAGAATGGGGGTGGGAAGTTGGGAACCAGGAGGCCAGACAAGAACCCTTGTCCAACCGTGCAGCACCCGTTGCTGTTCCAAAACCGACTTTCGTTCGACTCGGATTCCTGGGGGCCAATCTTCCCCACCCCTCCGAGTGAGTTGGAGGGATGGTGGGCGAGTTTTGGGGGAAACGGTGCCTTCAGGGTTCTAGCCCAGCCCTCCCGCTGCCCCCGCGCCAGGGCGCAAACCTTTTTATCTAGGCGCTCCAGCTGTCACGCTTCCTCCTTCCCAGCCCAACATCCCCAACCCAATTCGAGGGGCGTCCCTTTCCCCGGCCCCCTCCCGCCCCTGCTCGGGTGGGAGGGGGCGGCGCGTGGCGAGGGGCCTCGCGGGATCTCTACCTGGGGAGGGCGCGCGGTCCGAGCAGAGGCGCCGGCGCCGAAGCTGGAGCCCGAGCTGGGCTGGAGGGGACGGGCCAGGCAGACGCGGTCGCCGCGGGGCCGCCCCGCCCCTGACGACACATCTGCCCGCCCCCCTACCCCAACTCGCCTGCCTGCCTTGCTCCAGGCGCCCCCAACTCCCGGAACTTCGTATTGCCCCTCTTCTAACCTTGGAGAGGTCCCTGTTTCCAGTTCACCAGAACCTGATCCCCTCCCCGGAATTTCCCCAGATCTGTGCCACTTTCTCCACTTCCTGGCTCCTCATCTCCCCGCGCCTCGGGACAGCACTGCTTCTAGCTAATTTCCCTTCTTTCTAATCACTAACAGCTTCTCCCTTCATCCCAACCCTGGGAGACCAAGATAGAGGGCTCTGGCTGCTGATGGGACAGTTAGGCAGCTGCCTACTTAGCCAATGTCTTACCTTCTCCTAATTGCTGCCATCCGGACTTCTCTGTCCAACTTCCATCCCAACTCCTTCCTATCACCATTGAATCAGGAGATCCCACAGGGACAAGGTCAGAGTTCCAGACTCTTGAGACTCAAATACCTCCCTCTCGCCTTGGGCTCCACACTGCCCCAGAGAATCTGCCCACCTTCTCCTCCTAAACCTCAAATCCCAGATGGCACACACTGTGAGACCTGTTTTCCCCAGTCTAAGGACATCTCCTCTCAAGACTCATACTCTCCTTAATTCTGGGTTGGCACTTTAGATGCAGAGAGCACTCTGGCCTTGTACACCCTTTCTCCATGCCCTAATCCTTCCTCTTTACTCACTGACCTTGGCAGGTGGTACAGAAGGCCCTGGCCAAAAGTAGGGGGTGAAAGGAGGTCCTTTCAGCTTCTCCTGCCTGGAATCTGTTCTGGAGTTGTCAAGGCTCTTGGGGCAGCATGGATGGCGGTGGCGCTGTTAGAGAACAAGGGACAGGAGAAAGAGACCTAGGGACTTACTGGTAGTAACTGGGGACCCAGGCAATCAAACTCTCTGGCCCCGCCCCATCCACCCTCTAACCCCCTCCCTCTCTTCATTGAAGTAGGGCAGAGTATCAAAGGCTTGGGTTACTGGAATCTTCCCTCTTACACCTGGTGGTGGGAGGGGGGAGGAGAGAACTCTGACTGGAAGGGTACACACATAATATATACATACTTTTGGTGGGGGTTGGAGACCAGATGATATGAATACATGAGGCCCTCTAGTGGAAACAGAGGGATCTAAGCAGTTCCTGATGGTTTCCAAAACAGGCTTGTTGGAAAAGACTCGCCTACTTTGGTCAGAAATGAAGCTTCTAAGTGGTTGGAAGGAGATTTGGGAGTATCGTTGTGTCTGAAATGGAGATCTGGGACAGGCACTGGAGAGAGTCTGTCTTTTTGCTCCTATCTCCCTTCCAGGTCTAACCTCCAATTTTAAAGACAAATGTCCTGCCTCCTACTCCCCACCCTTCATCCTAACAGTATTTCCTACACTGTTAGCAAAGCTTCATCTCCCTTTTATATTTGGCCTCCTTAGTAATACATTCAACAAATACTTTTTGAAGGCCTATTTACTACACACCAAATACTTATTGAGTTCTGCAGGATAGCCAATGACATAACCCAGCTTAGGAGCTGCACCAGAGTGGCTTGGTGTGTATGTGTGTTTGTAAAGCCTTCCTGCTCAGTCAATCTAAACAAATATACAATATATGTAAGAACAAGTCCCCTAACCCCTCTTCCACCCAGTTTTCTGCCCTTGAACGCTCCATACAGAAATTCTGGAACCATACTAATTCTTAAGGCACATAGCTTTCCTTGCGAAGAATACTTGCTATGTATAACCTGTATTTCTCACTCCATCATCCTCATATATACCTTATATAAAGTGAAGACATTTTGGGGGGGCTTCAAAGATCAGTGTGAGGTGATCTTTCTAAAATGGAGTAAGGTGGAATCAGTTTTACTTTTTGTCTTCTTTAGGATCAGTGCTCCATCACACTTTCAGGTGAGTTACTGGCAGGGGGTGGGAGAAGGCAGGCTGAGAAACATCTAATGAGGAGGCGTCTAATGCCTACAGTTCCAGGTGCTCATTTCTTTAATCAACCACATCATAAAAATCAGAAAGAAAGAAACCACAATGAACAAAGGGAGAGGAAAAAACAACAGCTTTGTTCTCCCCGGCCTCCTCTTTCCCCTCTTCCTCCTCAGGGTGGGGGGCCACATCCGGGGCTCAGGGCTGGGTCCCAGGCAAGGCTGCTAGGCAGTCAATTGAGTTTCACTTCCTGTTTAACCCCAGAGCACAGGCAGGATGTCTGGGGGTATAATGGGGGCCTGAAGATAATGGTTAGGTAGTCAGCAGGGACCACTTTAGGATTCTTCCTTAGAAAAGGTCCGTGAAGCTGCAGAGACCACTCCTCAGGCACTAGATTTTACCTTCCACTAGATTTTAGAGACTTCATCTTACACTCTCCCCTTTAATCATTAGTAGAGCAACAAGGCTAAGGACAGGATGCTAGAGGAGGCAGGGCTAAGGCACAATTAGTTAAAGAAGACAGGTTAAGAATGACAGTGTCAGAACATCTCCAATAACTGGGAATAACATATAAATCAGTTTTTTTTGTTTTGTCTTGCTTTGTTTTTGGAGGTAGGGGGAATTGAACCCAGGACCTCCTACATGGGAAGCAGGTGCTCAACCACTGAGCTACACCAGCTCCCCCCAATCAGTTTTTTTTTTTTTTTTTAAGATTTTATTTATTTATTCATTCATCCCCCCCTTGCTGCTTGTGCTCACTGGATCAGCTAACCACACCATGCGGGCGGACTTGCCTTCACCAGGAGGCCCCGGGAACCGAACCCGGGGCCTCCCATATGGTAAACGGGAGCCGTACTGATTGAGCCACAGCCGCTTCCCCCCAATCAGTTTTTAAATGAGAATTTTTTGAGATCTTCTGAGTTGGACTACTGGTGGTTATGGAGGTAGAAGTGGACAGAAATGCAAGCAGTGGTCCCAGAAAACTTCTGGGGCCTAATTTTAGTCTTTAAAAGTTCCTAGCCAGCCACTGCTGCTGTTTTGAATGGAACATGCAGGCTAGTGTTGGAGGTGGTCACCAATATTTCCCCATTCCCCCATATCTTGTTCCAGGGGTACTGCTGCCATATTGCACATATCTTAATGAATGTTAAATAAATTGTATATTCACTTAAAAAAAAAAAAAAAAAGGGTAGGGAGACACGGGACAGGGTTGGACCGCAAATGCAATGACTGCACAGGCCCGGATTATTGACGATTTGCCCCGCCTTCGATCCCCAACTCCGGAAGACCAGGACAAGGTTAATTAGAATACTAATTGGGTCCGCCCAGAAGCGTTCACCCTGCCCTCTGACCCTGGGGTCCAGCCCGAGGAAGTTCCCGGGGTCGGAGATCGGAACAAACTTGTGCTAGTCACTTTGCCGCTTGGCCGCCTCCTCGGCCATGGAAGCCGCCGGCAACCCTGAGGCCGCGTGGACAGGTGACCGGCCCGCAGCACCTTCTGCCCTGCACGCCCTCCTCTCGCGGGTCTCTGTCGGAGGGTTGAGCTGGGCGACGGAGAGCAATCGCCCCGCTCTATTTCGACCTTTCCAGCTTCTTAGGATTAGATGGGGTCCTCCTTCGCCCCACCAACATTCGTGCGCCCCAATGCGTTCTCGGAATTTGCCCGTCTCGCCCCAGCCCACGACCCCAAGCCGCTAACCCGAGTGCAGGGTAGGGCTTGAATTTTCTTCCTTTTCTCATTTATCAGCAACCCCCCCTCCTCCTTTTCCACGTGTACGAGGGACTTACGCCCTTTTCCTCCTACAATACCCCGGCCATGAAATGGTGCACTTTCTCTTTAAGACTTAAGATGGTGGCTTGCTACCCTCAGGACTCCACTTCCGGTGGGGAGGGGGCGGGACCCCAGCTCGCTCACGCCGGAAGTGGTTTGCATTTTCAAGATGGCGACTCCCTATGTAACTGACGAGACCGGCGGTGAGTGCGGGAGGCGCGGAGCCGCTTCTCCCCGGGCTCTCGGGACGCGGGTTCGGACTTGGAAAGGGGTCTGTGCCCCGCCCATCCCGGGGCTCCTCCTTTGCCCCGCCCCCTGGACCGCCTTCCCCATTCATTCTCTCCTATGGGGTGTCACCTGCGCCCCCTTCTGGTCTTGTGTTTGGGGGGTCTCTGCTTCCGGTCATCTAAACCCTGGGGTCCTTCAATGCTGGTTCGTGCTCCAGGGCCCTTACCGGCCCTTAGCTTTTCTCCATCAGTCAGAGCACCCATATTTCTTGGTTTCTCGAGCCTTGGGGATTCCTGTATTCTCATTTCCCTCCAATTCCTGCCCTGCCTCTCTTCCCCTCCCCCTTGTCCTAGCAATGCCTGTATTCTGCTTTACTCCACCCCTTGTTTTAATTCTTTTTTTTTTTTGAAGCTATATTCGCTGAAGACTTCGTTGCTACATAGTGCTTTTTCCACTCTCTCCGTCATTGTTGGGTCACTGAGGTGCACAGGTGTGAAAGGAAGATGAACCTAGTATAACTCAGCTTGGCTTTTCTCCTTCATGGTGCCATGCTTCTCTGCCTTCTCCGGTGGTGGCCAAAGGGGGTTGAGAGGATTGAAGGTGGGAGAAGATAAACAGGAAGGTGTCTAGTGCCCTTTCTCCTAAGTCCTCTTACACATTGATAGAACCCACTTACTTCTGGCTAGAAAAGAATTTCCACCGTAGCTTCCTGAGGGGCTGAAGTGTCTATGTATGTGAGGTTTATGTTTGTAAACTGAGAATCAAGATTGTCATCATGGTTTTGCCCCATCCTAATCGTCTAATCGGTAGAAAAATGTGCATAGTAATATCCCGTGAGGATCAAATAAGATAATATATGTGAAAACAATTTGTAAAATGCTGTAAGTGGAAGGTGTTACTGTTATTGTTACCCACATTGTGTATGTCTAGTCTTCTGTAGACATGACACTCTGCATTTCCTGTAGTACACACCATCTCTCTTTTTTTTTTTTTTTTTTTTTTTTTTAAAGATTTTATTTATTTACTTTATCCATTTTAAACCCCCCCTTCCCCATTTGCTGTTTTGTGTCCATTTGCTGGGCATTTCTCTGTGTGTGTTTCCTGCCATCTCTTCTCATCCTCCTCCTCCAGTCTTCACCAGGATTCGATCCTGGAGACCTCCGATGTAGGAGAGAGGTGTTCTGCTGCCTGCACCGCCTCAGCTCCTGGCTTCTGGAGCTTTCGGAGCATCTCCTCTTGTCTCTCCCCTGTTACGTCATCATCCTGCTGCATGGCTCCTGGGGCCCGACAGCTCAGCGGCACACAGAGCCTGGCAGCCCATGCGCCTTCTATATATATATATTTTTTTTTATTTTGCCGGGAGGTCCTGGGGATCGAACCCAGGTCCCTCCATATGGCAGACGGACGCCCAACCATTTGAGCCACATCCGCCCCCCACACCATCTCTCTTAAAATGTCAGTTATGCTTCTTGCTCTGCTGCTCTCCATGTTTCTTACCCTGAACCCAACTCTGTGGTCCTAATGACAACCCAGGTCTCTGCTATTTTTCCACAGCCTTGCATTTCAAAATGGTACAACATCTCTCCTCCTACATTTTACCCTGTAGGTTCTTCATCAAATAGTTCCTTTTAATGTGTGCTTTGAAATCACTTATTGTCCAGTTCACTTTTCTTTAACCGTTTTCTTTATCTTGACTTCATGAAAATCTAGATATACATCTTGCCCTTCTCTCCCACCTGGAGGTATCTTCTGTTCTGTGGAAGAGGAGAAGGAATCAGACTGCTTTCCTGCTTTCCTTTACTACTTCCAGACCATTGATCTACCACTGTCACTCTAATCCTCGTGGAAGGTATTGCCATACAATTAAAGCATTTTCTCTAAAACCTAAATGCCATCATCTGCCCACAGGGACCCAGACCATTTGCATCATTTTTTTTTTTTTTTTTTTTCCTTTCCATTCTGTTTCTTGCTATCATCCTCAATGTCTCCAGCACCTTTGGAATATTCTGATCTCATAGTTTCTCAGTATACCATTGACTTTCTATTTCAAATCAGCTACACATCAGAATCAGTACAACCTGGATCTCACTATGATACTATTACCCCTTCAGGTGTTCCCCATCACTTACTTTAACCTCCTAACCAGTCACACCAGCAGAACCAGCTTTTTGCCCTCGTTACGCTCTTTGGTTCTTGACCCTTCCCAGTTTACCAAGTCTACCAGCACTTTTATGGCATCTTTGATGTTCCCAGCTAGACCTCTGCGACCAGCCACACAATACTACCCTCATTGCTTTCTTCATTTTAGTATAGTGTGTGTGTGTATATATATATAAATTGTAGTAAAAATATTGATAAAAGAAAAACATTTCATGCAATTTAGACTCTCACAGCTTTATTGAGTGATTCATGAATTGGGCAGCATCCCATTCAGAAGGAGAAGGGACCTCTACCGAGGGGGTGGAAAGAGAAATCTCATAACAGGGGAACCGGCAAAATATGGAAACAAGTGAGGAAATTTTCGTATTGGCCAACATTAAGTTTCCATTTTATATGGGGGGGTTCCTTACAAAGTGGGGAGCAGATATACACTGATTAGTATGGTATGCTTATCCATTTTGATAAGCTATCTCTACTGGACAAGCAAGTTTTATCACCAGGTGTTGCTTATCAGCAACCCTGTAGCCTGTGTTCAGTTTTCTCCAATACCTCTGCAGGTCAATTATTTTTGCTGTCTGGACAAACCCTTCTTGGAAATGGGTCTTCTGGCAAATACCCAATGCAGGTGGCCATTTTATTTTATTTAGTAATAGACATGACATAAAATTTACCATTTTAATCATTTTAAAGTTTACAGTTCAATGGTATTAAGTACACATTGTGTGACCATTATCAACTTCTGTTGTCCCGAATCATATCAATCAGCTGTTTCTTGGCTTGGCCAATACATTGCTGGAGAAAAGGCACAGAAGCTAGCGGATTTAGTGTAATAAAAGTTAATGCTAACTTCTGCCAAGATCATGGCTTCGCTCCAATTCCTTGGCCTTATTTCCTTCCATTCTCCCATGACTATTTTTCCTAACCTTTTCCAGCTGTTACCCTCTCTTTTAATTCTCCCTTTCATGGCAGATGATCTCCCTTCCTATTTCACTGAAAAATCAAGGCTTATTATTTCTTTCCTGTTCATAGCCAGATTTCTTGAATATCAAGTCTATACCTGGTATATCCATTTTGTTACTGCTTATTTGTTCCTTAACTCTTTGCAGTCTTTATTTCTAGCACCAACCTCCCTCCTGAGTTGCCTATGCTATTTTCTAATTGCTTGGTGAATATCTTTCATTCTTAGATGTATTGTCATACCTCAGATGACCCAAATGAAAATCAGTTTTTCTTCCTTATTTCTGTTAAAGGCACCATTGTTCTAGCCAACCCAAGATCAACTATTTGCATCATCTCTCTTTTTAAAAAGAGAGATGATCCAAATAGATTTCTGTAGATTTACAGAAAAATTGAGAAGATGGTATAATGAGATCCCATATACCCCCACCCAGTTTTCCCTATTATTAATATCTTACATTAATGAACTAATATCTTACATTAATGAACTAATATGGCTACATTATGATTAACCAAAGGCCATAGCTTATACAGATTTCTTTAACTAATATGGCTACATTATGATTAACCAAAGGCCATAGCTTATACAGATTTCTTTTGTTTTTACCTAATGTCTTTTTTTTCTGTTCTAGGACCCCACCCAGGATACCACATTACATTTAGTTCTCATGTCTCCTTAGGCTCAGACTTTCTTGGTTTTGCTGACCTTTGGCAGTTTTGAGGAGTCCTGGTCAGTTATTTTGTAGGATGCCCCTCTATTGGAATTTATCAGATGATTTTCTCATGATTAAACTGGGTTTTTGGAAAGAAGACCACAGAGGTAAAATCACAATGATTTTTCACTGTTGATACTGACCATGATCACCTGGCTGAGGCAATATTAGTAAGGTTTCTCCACTATAAAGTTACTCTTTTCTCTCACTTTCCATACTGTTTACTCTTTGGACGGAAGTCACTATGCACAGCCTACACTTAAGGGTTGATGAGTTATGCTCCTCCTTGAGGACAGAATATCTACATAAATTATTTGGAATTCTTCTGCACAAGAGATTTATTATTGTTATTATTTGTTATTCAACCATTTATGTCAGTATGGACTCATAAATATTTTATACAGTGTGTTATAATACAATGTTATCTTTATTTTCTTAGCAAGAGACATGAGACTTTTATACAAAAAAATTTGTTTAAAATTTTGCATGTTTCAAAACATATGCAAAAAAGAAAAAAGCTAAAAAGAGAGCAATCAAAGGCATCATCCGTGCTAATTTTCTTCTACATTAAAAAAAACAAACTCATAAGTAATATTTTTATTTTCCTTAAAAAAAAAATATTAGTGTTAGGCACAATTTGCTGACACCTTTTGAAGAACAAGTCGGGTTTGCACAGCAATACAATACTCTTATTTATTTTATTGCTCATATGTTCCAGCTTTGACTGTTGGAACTCTTTTCAGTTGGTTCCAATGTCCCTTAGACATAAGCCCATCAAGTAGGCTTCTTTACTTTCTACAAAATGCTCTAGGCTTATCTTGTATATTTCCTGCTTCAGCCCCGAAAGCAGCCAGGGAACCTGGTTCCTTTTTTTAATTGGAGAAGGGTATTAGAAGCCAAAATCTGGGTGTGAGTTGTGCTTGTTGCTATTGGGGTGTCATTTTTCATTTTCTTTTATCCTCTTTTGCTCCCCTTCCCCCTGTCCCCAAACACACATTAGTTCTCAAAATATCATTCTTCTGGTTCTGCTCCTGTTACCCTTATCCCATCTCCATTACTTATTAGCTATAAGATCTTGGGAATTTTTATCTAAACCTTAGTTTTCTCATCTATGAAATGGAAATAATAACTCCTGAAACATAGGATTATGGTGGGAATTAAAATTTAAATGAAATAGTGTACATGTCTAGCACATAGCAAGTGCTTAACAAATGGTTCTGTAATTATTACTATTATGTAAGGGTTATTGTGTGAATTTAGAAAGATTACATATGCAGTGTACCAAGCGTAGTCCTGGACTATTCTAAGTACCTGATAAAATTCTAGTTTCCTTTATACCGCAGCTATGGCTATAGCTTCCTAAGTAGTCTTTCTATCTCTAGTCTTTCTCTGTTCCAGTTCATCTGACAGGCTGCTACCACATTATTTCTCCTTAAGTACAAATTAAATTATATAATTTAAAAAAACTTTATTTTGAAACAATTTCAAGTTTACAGGTCAGTTGTAAAAATAATACAAACAAAAAAATAATAGAGAACTCTAACATACCCACCAACCACCCCAGTTAGGTAATTTTTGTTCAATGTAATTCACTCGGAGTCGATCATTAAATTTGGCATATATCTTCTAATTTATTTTTGTGTGTATCTTTTTTAACACCACAAATCAGATGGTTTATACTTTTTTTTTGTGCTGGGGTGGGGGATTGAACCTGGGACCTCATATATGGGAAGCTGGCGCTCAGCCACTGAGCTACATTGGCTCCCGTGAGTTGGTTTTTTTGTTTGTTTGCTTGTTGTCTGTTCTTTTGTTTTTAGGAGGCACTGGGGACTGAACCCGCGACCTCCCATGTAGGAAGCCAGCGCTCAACTGCTTAAGCCACATCTGCTCCCATGTATATACATTTTTATATCTTGCTTATTTAACCTTATGACATAAATAATTTTCCTTGCTAGTAAATACTCTTTGTAAAAATCTTTCAAAATAGCAGCAGAATGTTTTATTGTTTGGATGTGCCCTATCTTACCTTTCTTCTGTTACTGGACTTTTAGATTGTCCCAGGATTTATATATATATATATTTTTAGGAGGTACTGGGGCTTGAGCCCAGGATCTTGTACATGGGTAGCAGGCGCTCAGTCACTGAGCTACATCTGCTCCCCAGTGAGAGTTGTTTTTTTCATTTGTTTGTTTGTTTGTTTTTTTAGGAGGTACCAGGGATCAAACACAAGACCTTGTATATGGGATGCAGGCACTCAACCACTGAGCTACACCCACTCCTCCCCAGGATTTTTGTTATAAGAACTCTGTGAATATTTTTGTGCATAAACCTTTGTATTTTAGGGTTATTTTCTTAGGATAGATTTCCTCGAAGTAGAATTACTAGGTTGGAGGGTACAGATATTTATTTATATTAATTATTTTATTATAAAATTAATTCATGTTCATTATAGATAATTTGGAAAAAAAATTTCTAAGGTAGAATAAAATGTAAATCACATGCATGATTGGTAATTCTAGAATCCGGGGATAACTAGTTAATATTTCTTTGTAGCTTTTCTTTCTTTGCACATATATATCATATGTATATTTAACATAATTGGGATCATACTGAATACCGAAAATATGATACTGAGAACACTTCATAGTCCTGTGAGATGTGTTATAAAATAAATAACTACTAAAATAAAAATAAGGTTTCAGTGGTCAAATACATTTGGGATACACTATATACTCTTTTCCCATCTTGGATAGTCACATGAATAAGAACGTATTAACTCAGACAAGTCTTGAATTTAAAAATAAAAACATAATCTTTTTTCTGTGTTTAGCCAAGAGTTTCCCAAACATATTTAACAGTTTTTGGAGGGTAATGCCTATTAATGTCTTATGGAAGTAGTGTTTTTATAACAAAAGCTTTGAGAAATGCTGCTGAATAGTAAGATTATCTTTATTTTCTCTTGCTACATTTCTACAAGGATTTTACCACTGGCAGTGTATGAGTGTGTTGGTTTTACCACTTCTTTGTATTGGTATTCTCACCTTTGAAAATTCTACTACTTTGGTAGATGAAAATGATACTTAATTGTTTTAATTTGCTTTTCCCTTGATTATTAGTGAGGTTGAACTTTTTTGTATATTTTCTCATTTATAACAATACACAATCATAGTGTAAAGAGCATGGCCTTTGGAACCCACATCCTGGGTTCAAACTCTGTTGCAATTTATTAACTAACTTGGGAAAAATTATTAAATTTCTTGGTCTGTAAAACTGGAATAATACTTTATAGAGTTGTGAAAAGGAAATGAGATAATGTATGTAAACACTGAGCATTGTGCTTGACACAAACCAAGCACGCAATAAAGGGTTAGGTACTATTATCTTTTAACAGTTTTATTGCAGCATAATTTACATATCATAAAATTCACTTGTTTTGAGTGTACAGTTCAATGACTTCTAGTAAATTTACAGAGTTATACAACCATCATCATAATATAATTTTAGAACATTTCCATTAACCCCCGAAACCCACATCTCATTCACAGTCACGTCCCACTCCCACCCCCAGGTGCCCACTAATCATCCAGCTACTATTCTCTTTTGGGAATTGACTCTCAAATTTACATGTGGGCCATTCAATCCTATATTCAAGTTGTTACTCTTCACACATATTGCTTTTCATGATAATGTTTTCACATACTATATCTCTGCCTGTATCTGCCTAAGAAACTAGGCTATATAATATAGGACAAGTGAAAATGCAGTATGATGATGTGTAAGCTTTGGAGTCAGACTTGAATTCACATTGCAGCTACCTGCTGCCTTTGTGATCTTGGACAGGTCTTGAACCTCTTAAAGGCTTTCTTCAACTAGAAATGATAATATGTACCTGTTATCTAGATTCAATAAGATAGTGTATGTGAAGTTTCTGGTGTAATCTTAGGTACTTAATAAATGCTCTTTACTTGTTGTTTTTAACATACTGTGAGTTTCCCACTGGTATAATTTTAATTGTTCCTCTTCTTGGAATGTTCTTTCCCTTGCTTTCCCTGCCTTCAGAAATATTAGCCACTGATATTGTTATTATTTTCTACCACCTACCCGGTAAACCTTGAGGTTTTCCTGATTTCCTGTCCCCCCCACCAAATTGGGTATGATTATTTATTCCCTTGAAACCTCTTTTATCAGTATATATATATATATTATTATTATTTTTTTTAAGATTTTATTTATTCATTTATCCCCCCCTTGCTGCTTGTGCTCGCTGGGTCAGCCAACCACGCCGCGCGGGCGGGCTTGCCTTCACCAGGAGGCCCCGGGAACCGAACCCGGGGCCTCCCATATGGTAAACGGGAGCCCTACTGATTGAGCCACAGCCGCTTCCCTCAGTATATATTTCGCTTCCCTCAGTATATATTTTTAATCTCTTAGGATACTTGTGACTTTTATTGCATTTTTGTTTTATTTTTTGCCCCTTGTCTTACTTAAGTCCGTCCCTGTCCCCCCCCCGCCCCCCCCCCGGCCCCCCCCCCCCCCCCCGTCCCCGCCACCGGTTCAACCTTTTTTTGCATGTTATCATCCCCATTTTGTGGAAGAGAAAATAAACTTCCAGCTGGGGTGGTAATTTGCCCAATGTCCCAGACAATAAACGGTGGCCTGGGGACGTGTGCCCGGGTCTTGCTTCTTTAAAGCCAGCACCTCACATCCTATTTACTTAAGTCTTTTATTCTCCATGGCATAGCACTGTGCTGGTTCTCCTTTCCTATCAGTCATTTTCTGTTGTTGCCAGCACCTTTTTCCAAGAAAATGATCATGACCATTTTTCCAAGGTCATTCCTCCAACTCTGATATTTTCTTTTTACATTTCTCTATGTTGGAAACCACATCTACATCTTATAATTGTTGGACCTGATACCATTCTCAGACCCAGATCTGTGATCCAGATCTTTCTTCCTTAAGCAGACCCCAGGAACTTAATACACCATTAACTGTTACTTCACTTAACCCCTTGGGTTTCTCCTCCCAAGCCGACTATGCTATCTCTTCACCATCTTCCTGCTACCCTGAAAATAAAAACTTTTTCAGTTTAAGTGTTTTATTGCTAAGAAATTTAAGGAAACGGATTGGGATTACAAAACAGACATGGGAAAATAACAAAGTATACATAATTTTTACAGTAGTAGTCCATAATCTGTAGTTTCTGACTTGCTCAAAGATGTTACTGAAAGTCCTGATATTCTGCCCTTGGTTTTTATTTCTAGGGGTGGGAATGCCATACTTCTTCTTTTTGACTTCACCCTTGGATGCTTTCAAGGCCAGAGGATGGAACCAACCTAACATAAAATGGGTGCTCCTTTGTGATAATGGGCTGTTTGTATCTCTGAGGGCTTCCCGACAGACTGACCATTCAAGAAGCTTCTGCCCTGCCATTTCTCACACTGCATCTTTACTAGGCTTAAGCCTTCAACTATAATCTATATACAATTAATTTAAATATATCTTTCTAGTATTGTCCCTTATTCCCTAATTCCATGTGAAACACTGCTTGTCTAGAGTTGAGTTAGTTATTTTAACAAATGTGTCTTCTCTGGACTTTCTTCTTTATATAAGGGGTTTTTATTCTCCAAATTTTCCACATTCAAGACTGATAACTCTGATTAGTTCAATTGTTTGTGTGCTGGTATATCATCTTCCTCACTAGAATGTATAGTACAAGAGAGCAAGAACCTTGCTTGCTTTATTCATTGTTGTATCCCTAGCGCCTCTTACAATGCCTGGCACAACAGTAAGTGCTCAATAAACATTTAAAATGAATGTGTGAATGTTATTACCATGTGCCCTACTTATCTACAGGTATGTTTTGAAAATCAAATAATACATGTGCAAAGCACCAGATTAAAACCACTGTATGCTTTCCCTTCTACTTCAAATCTTGACAGTCTTCAGATCCTGTTGACTTAGTCTTCATAATGAATTTCTTATTCATTTTCCTTTAGTACCCATAGAGACCATCTAAGTCAGTCTTTTTACATTGTAGCTATTGCATTCATTTTCTCCACCTCTGGTTGATGTTACTCATTTTCAGGCTAATCATCTTTAAAGTTGCTTTGAGCCAAATACCTGTACTCTTTTATTGGCCTTCAGTGTCCTTCTACATCTGAGAGTTATGTCCCAAGGCAGCGGAGATTGGAGGCTTTTCATATACTGACTAATTTACCTCTAGCCTCCTTACTAATTTATCTCTATGCCTTCTGCCCCCAAAAACATACTGGATTCTTACAGTTGCCTAATTATGATACTTTAATTTACTTATTAATTTAACCAATATTTACTGTTTTCTGTGGACCAGGCCCTTTGGCCTGTTCTAAGACACAGTCCCTGCTCTCAAGCAAGCAGTTAAACATTAGAGCATGATAAAGGCTAAGTAAGACAGGTGGCTGTGGATGCACAAAGGGCAGCTTCTAACCTGGCATGGAGTAGGGAAGTCGTGGAAGGCTTCACTGAGGAGTTTATACTTGAATTGGCCTTTAAAGACGAGTAGAAATTAAGCGAGGAAATCAGACCAAAGGAAGCAAAAGCAAAGAGGCATAAAGAATAGGGGCACAAGTCAGGGTGGGATTTATGAGTATTTCAGTGGCTGGAGCAGAGACTGAAAGTGGCTAGGTTCTAAGAGGCTGTAGACTAGCAAGTTAGGTCAAGAAGGTTTCATCCTATATGTAATATTATCCTGAGGGCAACAGGAATTCTGGAAGAATTTTAAGTAGGGGTGTGACTAGTCTGATTTTGTACCTATGCTCACCTTGTACCCTGTACCTGAATATATAGTTTCTTGTCCTCTTTCCTCATAACTACATTCCCCATCCCTTGTCATAAATCCTATTCCTCTTCCATTGATCACAACAGATGCTGTATACATAAAATCTTTATGAATCACCTGGTCAAAAGTAATTGAACTCTCCTCTCTGTACCTTTCGTTTTCTAACACATGCAGACTTGAAACCTAAAATCACATTTAAAAAAATCCACAATATAACAACAACATTAATGGGAATTTTAAAAGAAAAAACTATAATCTTATTACCCCAACACAACATTTTCAGTATTGCATATTCTTTTTTAGACTTACAAACATGCATATTTAATGGTTGAAATCAGGGTTTATGTATATGTTTTGCATTTTACATGTTTTGCATGATAAATTTTTTTTATTCCATCATTATCATTTTTCAATGGATATACTATATATATTGAGTCATTCCTAAATGTGAAGTTCATTTTTAAGTTTTAGCTATTTATAGATAATGCCATAGTTTTCACAATTATCTGTCCCTTGCTTTTTTTTTTTTTTTTTTTTAATTATGGGTAAAAATAAAAATTCTCACAATACATACAAACATTTGCAAAATGATATATAAATATATATGCATATATGTGTATTTGCTTACAAAAATTTTGTTTATATATATATATATATACATATATTTTAAGAGGTGCTTAGACTGTCCCTTGCTTTTATCCCTCCCCTACTCTACCTCCCTGCCATTGGAACTATTTCCAAATACTAAATTCTCAAGATTGGGATTATTAAAACAAAGTGTTGAATTATCTCTGGCTAACCCTCTCAGCCCTCCCCCAGTTCGAGAACTACTGAGTGTTGTTGATACTTTGATAACATACCTGACACCACTCCCTTTCCATTCTCTCTGTACCAGCCAGTCCTGCCCTTCCTGCCAGGAATATTGCCATCTTTTTCCTGATTCCTGTAGTTGTTACTGTTTTCCCTTTCCAATTTACCTTCTCTTTGTGCAGATTAATTGCCCAAAAACACTGCTTTGGATAAAGCGTTCATTTGACAGTATTTATTGAATGCATTCCATGTCCCAGATATTAAACTTCTTTTTTTTTTTTTTTTTAAAGATTTTTTATTTATTTATTCATTTATCCCCCCCTTGCTGCTTATGCTCGCTGGGTCAGCTAACCACGCCGTGCGGGTGGGCTTGCCTTCACCAGGAGGCCCCAGGAACCGAACCCGGGGCCTCCCATATGGTAAACGGGAGCCCTACTGATTGAGCCACAGCCGCTTCCCAGATATTAAACTTCTTAACTGGCATTCAGAGTCTCAACATTGTCCTCTCCATTACACCAGCCCTCTGGTCCAGCCAGGCTTTTCTATTCACCTTCTGCTAAACATGCCATATACATTTCCAGCCTGAATTTTTGTTTTAGAATGAGCTTCTGTTTAGAACCCATTTTGACTCTTTTTTCCATTTACTTTAGTTTGACCCTTTCTTCAAAACCCAGCCCTAGTCTCAGTCCTCCTTCCATGAAGCCTTTCATTTTTTTCATCCTTCAATTTTCACTCTTGTTTCCAAACTCAGGAAGCATGTTTTGTCATTGCTTCCCTCATTTGCCATATAACATATATATATATATATATTTTAAAGATTTATTTATTTACTTTATCCATTTTATCCCCCCCTTCCCCATTTGCTGTTTTGTGTCCATTCACTGGGCAATTCTCTGTGTCTGTTTCCTGCCATCTCTTCTCATCCTCCTCCTCCAGTCTTTACCAGGATTCAATCCTGAAGACCTCCAATGTAGGAGAGAGGTGTTCTGCCACATGCACCACCTTGGTTCCTGGTTTTCAGAGCTTTCGGAGCATCTCGTCTTGTCTCTTCCCTGTTACGGCATTATCCTGTTGCATGGCTCCCGGGGCCTGGCGGCTCACCGGCACACAGAGCCTGGCAGCCCATGCGCCTTCTATATATATATTTTTTATTTTACTGGGAGGTCCCGGGGATTGAACCCAGGTCCTCCATATGGCAGACGGACGCCCAACCATTTGAGCCACATCCGCCCCCCTTATAACATATATTTAAAAAGGTATATCTTGTTTCAACTAAATTGTTGAAGGCCAGGGAAGGAGTTTGGTCTTTAATAAACCTAAAGCCCTGTCTATTGTCCTCTGTGGCTCTTTTTATGTGCCAGATAAAGTCCAAGTTTTTTTTTTATTTTTTATTTTTATTTTTTATTTTTTCATTCTTACCTTGTTTTTAAAGCTTCCTTTTTTTTTTTTTTTTTTAAAGATTTTATTTATTTATTCATTTATCCCCCCCCTGCCGCCCGCGCTCTCTGGGCCAGCCAACCACACCGTGCGGGCGGGCCCGCCCCCACCAGGAGGCCCCGGGAACCGAACCCGGGGCCCCCCACATGGCAAACGGGAGCCCCACCGACTGAGCCACAGCTGCTTCCTAAAGCTTTCTAAAATCTGGCCCCATTTTATTTTTCCCAACCTGGCTTGCTTAACATAAAATGTCTGATTCACCTGGACCCCTCTATTTTCTTTTCCCTAAATACTCCATGCCCATGCCTTTCTTGGCTCATGTTTGAGCCCCTTTGCTCATGTTTTTTCTTTCTCCTTTTCCCTCCACCTGTCAAATTTTACCTATTTTAACAATTTTTTTAAAGTTTTAATTTATTAATGATATTTGCATTTTGAACAAAAAAACAATTGATGTAACAATATATAATCCAAGTGGGATCATATATTATTATATATTATTTTATAATATATAGATATATAATATTTATTATTTTACTTTTCCTTTAAAAAATCTTTTATTTCTTAATTTTTTTTTACAAAAGTAATACTTTCTATTTTTTTAATAAAAGTAATACAAAACAAATATATATGTGTATATATGTGTGTGTATACACATATATATATATAAGTTAATCGTTTCTACCATTCTTCCAGGTTAGCCTCCCCTTAAGGAGGCCAGCGTCAAAGGATTGGTATGTGTCCTTCCACACCTTTCTTTGGCCTCTATACATAGACTATGGAGGCCTTTAAGTGCTGCTCTTTCCTGCAATAAAAAAGGAACCCTGCTCTAAACCACCAGTTGTTAAAGTGTGGTCAGGACCTCTGGAGGTCCCAAAGACCTAAGAAGCTCTGTAAGCAAAGCTATTTTCATATTAATACTAAGATGCTATTTGCTTTTTTCACAGTGTTGACATTTACACTGATAATGCAAAAGCAATGGAGGGTAAAACCACTGACACCTAAGAATCAAGGCAGTGGCACTGAACTGTACTAGTCATTGTATTCTCTACTGCCATACACTATAAAAAATGCCAGTTTCGTTTAAGAGTATTCTTGATGAAGCAGTAAAAATTACTAATTTTCTAAAACCCAACCCTTGAATACATGTCTTTTTAATGTTCTTTGTGACTAAATGAGATGTAAGCATGAAACACTTCTGATGTATACTGAAGTAAAATGGTTGTCTCAAGGAAAAGCAGTTGTGTGATTGAGTTGTAAGCTAAACAAGCTTCTCCATGAAACACCATTTTCACTTGAAAGAACCACTGAAAAAGAACCCCATTCTTGCATTATCTCATAGGCATTTTCCTGAAAATGAGGGAAGCAAGCCAGTCATCTCAAGAAAACAACTGACAATATTTGTTGCCAGTAATAAAATTCAAGCTTTCAAATGAAAATTAGAATTTTGGAAAACTTGTTTCTGGCACTATGAGCTTCCCAGTACTTAAAGACTTTTATGATGACATTAATGAATGTGATTTTTAAATACTGGATAATAAAATGCATAATATTACAAAATAAGAAGGCAAAGGGGTCCTGGAATAAAGGTTCTGATGCTATACAAATTAATCTGCCACCTGCTTTTATACTTAGTTTTTCATGAACAGCATTCAAGGTCAGTACATTTAGATCAACACATTGTGTGTGTGGTAACATATATACAACATAAAATTTTCCGTTTTAACCACGTTCCTGTGGACAATTCAGTGATGTTAATTACATTCACAATTTTGTCATATGTTATCATAACTTTTCTATCATCCCCAAACAGAAACCACTCATGAAGCATTAACTCACCATTCCCTTCCCCCCAACCTGTAATATACTTTCTCTCTCTGAATTTGCATATTCTAATAATTGCATAAAAATATATAAATATGCCCTTTTTGTTTCTGGTTTATTTTAACTCAACATGTCTTCAAGGTTCATCCATGTTATAACATGTATCAGAATTTTATTTTTGTGACTGAACAATATTCCATTATATAGATACACCACATTTTGTTTATTCATCTGTTAACCTAACACGTTTTTTTGTTATTTTTTACTTTATTTTGAAATATAATAATTGAAAATATAAGCAATTAAAAACTAAAAAGTAAACACAGATGAACAAATTATATATTTCTCAATTAAATGTAATGGATACATAAAAAATTTTTTTTGAATCAAACAATATGTTACGCAATATATTTGGTTCATAGTAACGCATTCATACAGTATTTGTCCTTTTGTGTCTGGCTTGCTTCGCTCAACATAATGTCCTCCAGGTTCATCCATGTTGTCATATGCTTTACGACTTCATTTCTTCTTACAGCTGCATAATATTCCATTGTGTGAATAGACCACAGTTTGTTTATGCATTCGTCTGTTGATGGAAACCTGGGTTGTTTCCAACTTTTGGCAATGGTGAATAATGTGGCTATGAACATCGGTGTGCAGATATCTGTTCATGTCACTGCTCACAGTTCTTCTGGGTATATACCCAGTAGTGGTATTGCCAGGTCACGTGGCAAGTCTATATTCAACTTCTTTAGGAACTGCCAAACAGTCCTCGATAGTGGCTGTACAATTCTGCATTCCCACCAATAGTGAAGAAGTGTTCCTATCTCTCCACATCCTCTCCAACACTTGTAGTTCTGTGTCTTTTTAATAGTAGCCATGCTGATAGGTGTGAAATAAGATCTCATTGTAGTTTTGATTTGCATTTCCCTAATCATGAATGATATTGAGCATTTCTACATGTGTTTTTTTGCCATTTGTATTTCTTCTTTGGAGAAATGTCTATTCAAGTCTTTTGCCCACTTTTTAATTGGGTCATTTGTCTTTTCATTGTTGAGTTGTAACATCTCTTTATATATCCTGGATATTAAACCCTTATCAGATATGTGATTTCCAAATATTTTTTTCCCATTGAGTTGGCTGCCTTTTCACCCTTCTGACAAACTCCTGTGAGGTGCAAAAGTGTTGAATTTTGAGCAGGTCCCATTTATCTGTTTTTTCTTTTGTTGCACATGCTTTGGCTGTAAGGTCCAAGAGACCACCACCTACTACAAAGTCTTGAAGATATTGCCCTACATTTTCTTCTCGTAGTTTTATGGTCCTGGCTGTTATATTTAGATCTTTGATCCATTTTGAGTTGATTCTTGTATAGGGGGTGAGATAGGGGTCCTCTTTCATTCTTTTGGTTATAGATATCCAGTTCTCCCAACACCATTTGTTGAAGAGACTGTTTTTTCCCGTTAGCGTGGGATTGGTAGGTTTGTCAAAAGCCAGTTGACAGGGGGACAGATGTGGCTCAAATGGTTGGGCATCCGTCTCCCATATGGAGGGACCTGGGTTCGATCCCTGGGACCTCCCGATAACAAAACAAACAAACAAACAAACAAACAAACAAAAAAACCCACAAAAAACCAGTTGACAATGGTTTATTTCTGGGTTCTCAATTCTCTTCCACTGATTGATTTGTCTATCTTTATGCCAATACCATGCTGTTTTGACCACTGTAGCTTTGTAATATGTTTCAAGGTCAGGCAGTGAAATTCCTCCCACATTGCTCTTCTTTTTTAGAATACTTTTGGCTATTCGGGTGCACTTACCCTTCCAGATGAATTTGGTAATTGCCTTCTCTAATTCTGTAAAGTAAGCTGTTGGGATTTTGATTGGTATTGCATTGAATCTATAAATCAGTTTGGGTAAGATTAACATCTTCGCGATATTTATTCTTCCAATCCATGAACATGGAATGTCTTTCCATTTGTTTAGGTCTTTTTAAATTTCTTTTAGCATTATTTTGTAGTTTTCTTTGGTTAAATTAACTCCTAGGTATTTGAGTCTTTTTGTTGCTATTGAAAATGGAATTTTTCCCCTGAATTCCTCCTCAGGTTGTTCAGTACTAGTGTACAAAAACATTAATGATTTTTGCATGTTGATCTTGTATCCTGCCACTTTGCTGAACTCATTTATTAGTTCAAGTAGCTTTGTTGTGGATACTTCAGGATTTTCTGGTTTTTTTTTTTTTTTTTTTTTTTTTTACCGGGAGGTTCCGGGGATCGAACCCGGGTCCCTCCATATGGCAGACGGACGCCCAACCAGTTGAGCTACATCCGACCCCCCAGGATTTTCTAAGTACAGGATCATGTCATCCGTAAACAGTGAGAGTTTCACTTCCTCTTTTCCTATTTGGATGCCTTTAATTTTTTTTTTCTTGTCTAATTGCCCTAGCTAGAACTTCTAGTACAATGTTAAATAACAATGGTGACAGTGGGCATCCTTGTCTTGTTCCTGATCTTAGGGGGAAAGCTTTCAACCTTTCCCCATTGAGTATGATGTTGGCTGTGGGTTTTTCATATATGCCTTTTATCATATTGAAGAATTTTCCTTTTATTCCTATCTTTTGAAGTGTTTTAATCAAAAAAGGATGTTGGATTTTGTCGAATGCCTTTTCTGCATCTATTGAGATGATCATGTGTTTTTTTTTCGTTCAGTTAGCACAATGTTTTTAATTACTGCATGGTGTTCCATTGTATGGCATGAACCAAATCTATCCATTTATCTATTCATGGCCATTCAAATTGCTTCCAGCTTTTTGCTAATTTAAATAATGCAACAACAAATATCCTTTGCATATATCCTTTTTTTTTTTTTTTTTTTTTTTTTTTTAAGATTTTATTTATTTATTCATTTATCCCCCCCTTGCTGCTTGCGCTCGTTGGGTCAGCCAACCACGCCGCGCGGGCGGGCCTGCCCCCACCAGGAGGCCCCGGGAACCGAACCTGGGGCCTCCCACATGGTAAACGGGAGCCCTACTGATTGAGCCACAGCCGCTTCCCTGCATATATCCTTGTATAAATGTGTTTTTATATCTATAGTATAGATAGACTCCTGTTGGCCTGTTTTCTGTTGGTTGTTTTTGTCTCTTTTTATTGTTGATCTATTTTTCACTTTCCATCCAAGCACAGTTTCCCTATCTCTATGAAATCTTTTCTGGTCATCTCTTCCTCCTATGTTTCTTGTTTTTGCCTCCTTTTAGCCTCTTTTTCATTTACTGCCTTTTTATTTAGTCTCCATGCTGTGGTCTTGTGTTTAACGTTTTAAAACTTTTTTTCCTGTGCTTGTCTTGCCAACTAAATTATAAAAATAGAAGCTCCTTGAGGGCAAGGATGGTGTATTATATCATGTATTCTCTGTAGACCCTAGCATACTGCTTTTTTTTTTTTTTTTTTTTTTAATTTATTTTTATTTATTTTTCCTACCTCCTCATTGTTTGCATTTGCTGTGTCTGTTCATTGTGTGCTCGTCTCCATTTTTTAGGAGGCACCAGGAACCAAACCTGGGACCTGCCATGTGGGAGGGAGGCAACTAATCTCTTGATCCACCTTCACTCCCTGCTTTGTTGTATCTCTCATTATGTTTTCTTCCCTGTGTCTCTTGTTGTGTCATCTTGTTGCATCAGCTCGCTATCTTGGTGATCTTTTTTAGGAGGCACTGGAAACCAAACCTGGGACCACCGATGTAGTAGGTGGGAGCTCAATCCGCTTGAGCCACATCTGCTTCCCCCCCGCCTTTTTTTAACTTTTGTACATTTAATAATTGAAAACATAAGCAATTAAAAACTAAAAAGTAAACACAGATGAATAAATATATACATTTCTCAATTAAATGTAATGGATACATGTAAATTTTTTTGTTGTTTTGTTTTTTGTTTGTTTGTTTGTTTTTTTTTTGTGAATCAAACAATATATTACACAATATATTTGATTCATAGTAATGCATTCATACAGTATTTGTCCTTTTGTGTCTGATTTGCTTCACTCAACATAATGTCCTCCAGGTTCATCCATGTTGCCATATGCTTTATGGCTTCATTTCTTCTTATAGCTGCATAATATTCCATCGTGTGAATAGACCACAGTTTGTTTATCCATTCATCTGTTGATGGACACCTGGGTTGTTTCCAACTTTTGGCAATGGTGAATAATGTTGCTATGAACATCGGTGTGCAGATGTCTGTTCGTGTCACTGCTCTCAGTTCTTCTGGGTATATACTCAGTAGTGGTATTGCAGGGTCACATGGCAAGTCTATATTCAACTTCTTTAGGAACTGCCAAACAGTCCTCCATAGTGGTTGTACCATCCTGCATTCCCACCAACAGTAAAGAAGTGTTCCTATCTCTCCACATCCTCTCCAACACTTGTAGTTCTCTGTCTTTTTAATAGTGGCCATTCTGATAGGTGTGAAATGATATCTCATTGTAGTTTTGATTTGCATTTCCCTAATCATGAGTGATATTGAGCATTTCTTCATGTGTTTTTTTTGCCATTTGTATTTCTTCTTTGGAGAAATGTCTATTCAAGTCTTTGGCCCATTTTTTAATTGGGTCATTTGTCTTTTTATTGTTGAGTTGTAACATCTCTTTATATATCCTTGATATTAAACCCTTATCAGATATGTGATTTCCAAATATTTTTTCCCATTGAGTCGGCTGCCTTTTTACCCTTCTGACAAAGTCCTGTGAGTTGCAAAAGTGTTGAATTTTGAGCAGGTCCCATTTATCTACTTTTTCTTTTGTTGCACGTGCTTTGGGTGTGAAGTCCAAGAAACCACCACCTACTACAAGGTCTTGATGATATTTCCCTACATTTTCTTCTAGTAGTTTTATGGTCCTGGCTTTTATATTTAGATCTTTGATCCATTTTGAGTTGATTCTTATATAGGGGGTGAGATAGGGGTCCTCTTTCATTCTTTTGGTTATAGATATCCAGTTCTCCCAACACCATCTGTTGAAGAGACTGTTTTTTCCCATCAGCATGGGCTTGGTAGGTTTGTCAAAAACCAGTTGACTGTATAGGTGAGGGTTTATTTCTGGATTCTCAATTCTATTCCACTGATCGATATGTCTATTTTTATGCCAGTACCATGCTGTTTTGACCACTGTAGCTTTGTAATATGTTTCAAGGTCAGGCAGTGAAATTCCTCCCACATTGCTCTTCTTTTTTAGAATACTTTTGGCTATTCGGGTGCACTTACCCTTCCAGATGAATTTGGTAATTGCCTTCTCTAATTCTGTAAAGTAAGCTGTTGGGATTTTGATTGGTATTGCATTAATCTATAAATCAGTTTGGGCAAGATTGACATCTTCACGATATTTATTCTTCCAATCCATAAACACGGAATGTCTTTCCATTTGTTTAGGTCTTTTAAAATTTCTTTTAGCATTGTTTTGTAGTTTTCTGCATATAGGTCCTGTACTTCCTTGGTTAAATTAACTCCTAGGTATTTGAGTCTTTTTGTTGCTATTGAAAATGGAATTTTCCTCCTGATTTCCTCCTCAGATTGTTCAGTGCTAGTGTACAAAAACATTACTGATTTTTGCGTGTTGATCTTATATCCTGCCACTTTGCTGAACTCATTTATTAGTTCAAGTAGCTTTGTTGTGGATACTTCAGGATTTTTATTTTTTTATTTTATTTATTTATTTATTTTTACCAGGAGGTACCGGGGATCGAACCCTGGTCTCTCCATATGGTAGACGGACACCGAACCTTTGAGCCACGTCCGTTTCCCTGCTTCAGGATTTTTAAATACAGGATCATGTCATCCGCAAACAGTGAGAGTTTTACTTCCTCTTTTCCTATTCGGACGCCTTTAATTTTTTTGTCTTGTCTAATTGCCCTAGCTAGAACTTCTAGTACAATGTTGAATAACAATGGTGACAGTGGGCATCCTTGTCTTGTTCCTGATCTTAGGGGGAAAGCTTTCAACCTTTCCCCATTGAGTATGATGTTGGCTGTGGGTTTTTCATATATGCCTTTTATCATATTGAGGAATTTTCCTTTTATTCCTATCTTTTGAAGTATTTTTATCAAAAAAGGATGTTGGATTTTGTCGAATGCCTTTTCTGCGTCTATTGAGATGATCATGTGGTTTTTTAACTTTAACTTGTTAATGTGGTGTATTACATTGATTGAGTTTCTTATGTTGAATCAGCCTTGCATACCAGGAATAAATCCTACTTGGTCATGATGTATAAGTCTTTTGATATGCTGTTGGATTTGATTTGCAAGTATTTTGTTGAGAATTTGTGCATCTATGTTCATGAGAGAGATTGGTCTGTAATTTTCTTTTCTTGTGGAATCTTTATCTGGCTTTGGTATTAGGGTGATGTTGGCCTCATAAAATGTGTTGGGTAATTTTCCCTCCGCTTCAATTTTTTGGAAGAGTTTAAACAGGATTGTGTTAATTCTTTTAGAAATGCTTGGTAGAACTCACCTGTGAAGCCATCTGGTCCTGGACTTTGCTGGGAGATTTTTGATGACGGATTCAATCTCCTTAATTGTGATTGGTTTGTTAAGTTCTTGTATTTCTTGTTGTGTCAGTGTAGGTTGCTTATGAGTTTCTAGAAATTTTTCCATTTCATCCAGGTTGTCTAGTTTGTTGGCATATAGTTTCTCATAATATCCTCTTATGATTCTTTTTATTTCTGTGAGGTCATTTGTAATTTCCCTCCTTTCATTTCTGATTGTTTTTATTTGCATCTTCTCTCTTTTTTTCTTTGTTAGTCTAGCGAGGGGTTTGTCCATTTTATTGATCTTCTCAAAGAACCAGCTTTTGGTTTTGTTGATTTTCTCTATTTCTTTTTTGTTCTCATTTTCATTTATTTCCGCTCTAATCTTTATTATTTCTTTCCTTCTTTTTGCTTTGGGATGGGTTTGCTGTTCTTTCTCTAGTTTCTCAAGTTGTTCAGTTAAATCTTTGCGTTTAGCTCTTTCTTGTTTCTTAATATAGGCATTTAGGGCTATAAATTTCCCTCTCAATACTGCCTTTGCTGTATCCCATAAGTTTTGATATGTTGTGTTCTCATTTTCATTTGTCTCAATATATTTACTGATTTCACTTGCAATTTCTTCTTTGACCCACTGAATATTTAGGAGTGTGTTGTTCAGTCTCCACACATTTGCAAATTTCCTTTTTTCCTGTCTGTTATTGATTTCTAGTTTCATTCCATTATGATCTGAGAAGGTGCTTTGTATAATTTCAATCTTTTCATATTTATTGAGAGCTGTATTGTGACCTAACATGTGGTCTATCCTGGAGAAAGATCCATGGGCACTTGAGAAAAATGTATAATCCCCTGAGTTTGGATGCATTGTTCTGTATATGTCTGTTAGGTCTAACTTGTTTATCATATTGTTCAAGTTCTCTGTTTCCTTGTTGATCTTCTGTCTAGTTGTTCTATATAATGATGTGAGAGGGGTGTTGAGGTCCCCGACGATTATTGTAGAAATGTCTATTTCTCCCTTCAGTTTTGCCAGAGTTTGTCTCATATATTTTGGGGCACCCTGGTTAGGTGCGTAGATATTTGTGACTGTTATATCTTCCTGGAGGTTCGTCCCTTTTATTAATATATAATGGCCTTCCGCATCTCTTATCACTTTTTTGCATTTGAAGTCTGTTTTGTCTGATAGTAGTATAGTTACCCCTGCTCTTTTCTGTTTACTATTCGCATGGAGTATCTTTTTCCAACCTTTTACTTTCAGCCGGCTTGTATCCTTGTGTCTGAGATGAGTTTCTTGTAAGCAGCATATGGATGGCTCATGTTTTTTTATCCATTCTGTCAGCCTGTATCTTTTGATTGGGGAATTTAATCCATTCACATTCAATGATATTACTGAAAATTCACTATTTATTTCTTCCATTGTATTCTTTTGTTTTCATATGTCATCTTGTTTTTGTGTCTCTTTTTACTCTTTTGGTTATCCTTTCTGCTTTTCTTTCTTCTATACTCTCCTCCAAGCCTCTCTCTCCTGTCTTTTTCTTTCAGGTTCTAAGGCTTCCTTTAATATTTCCTGCAAAGGTGGATTCTTTTTTGCAAACTCTCTTAGTTTCTGTTTGTTTGTGAATACTTTATATTCACCTTCATATTTGAAGGACAGTTTTGCTGGATAAAGAATTCTCGGCTGGCAGTTTTTCTCTTTCAGTTTCCTAATTGTATCATACCACTGTCTTCTCGCCTCCATGGTTTCTGAAGAGAAATCTGCACAAAGTCTTACTGGATGTCCTTTGTACGTGATCGTTTGCTTTTCTCTTGCTGCTCTGAGAATTTTCTCTTTATCTTTAACATTTGACAATCTGAATAATATGTGTTTTGGCGTAGGTCTATTTGGATTTATTCTTATTGGGGTACGGTGTGCTTCTTGGACATGTAAATTCATTTCTTTCGTGAGAGTTGGGAAATTTTCAGCTATTATTATTTCCTCAAATACTCTTTCTGCCCCTTTTTGTTTCTCTTCTCCTTCTGGAACTCCCATTATACGTATGTTCTTGCGTTTTGTGTTGTCATTCAACTCTCTGAGCCCTTGCTCAATTTTTTCCATTCTTTTCTCTCTTCAATTTTAGCTGCTCTGTCTTCAGTATCACTTATTCTTTCTTCTATCATTTTGAGTCTGCTGTTGTATGCTTTAAATGTATTTTTTTTTTTTTTTTTTTTTTTTTTAGATTTTTATTTATTTATTCATTTATCTCCCCCTTGCTGCCCGTGCTCGCTGCGTCAGCTAACCATGCCATGCGGGCGGGCTTGCCTTCACCAGGAGGCCCCGGGAACCGAACCCGGGGCCTCCCATATGGTAAACGGGAGCCCTACTGATTGAGCCACAGCCGCTTCCCTAAATGTATTTTTTACTTCACCTATTGTGCCTTTCATTCCCATGAACTCCGTTACTTTTCTGTTCAGGATTTCAAATTCTTCTTTACGTTCGCTCAATGACTTCTTGATGTCATTCATCTCTTTAACTATATTCTCTTTCATCTCATTAATTTCATTTTGGAAATGTGTGCTCATCTCACTGATTAGTTCTCTCAAATTCTGCATCTCTTCTGGGACTTTGCTGTATTCCTTTTCTTGGGCCATGTCTTCTATTTTCTTAGTATGGCCCATAATTTTTTGATGGTGCTTAGGCATCTGGCTAGTTTGTATTTTACTTAGATGCTCTATCTCTTTCTCTTTTATGGGGTTTTAGTGGCAGGAGGCTGTGAGTTACCACCGCTCTTTGATTTTTGGCTCAACCTTGATTGTTAGGATTGTTCTGCTTGTTGCTCAAAACTGGGCACTGGACCTAGTAATTGGTTGTAGAGTTGTTTCCTTAGGCCCTGGGCAGGGAGGCTATGAGGCCAGGAAAACCCTCTCTTAGTTATTAATTTTCTTATGTGCACTTTCTTGGTCTGCCAGGAGATGGCGCTTGTTGGCAGCTCTCAATTCAATGCCTGGTCGGAGCGTATTTGTTGTGACACAGACCAGATCAATGTGATAGTGCTTCCTGTCTGGGGCCTAGGAGCCCTGTGATTCAAACTTTCTGAGACAGTTCTCCAGACTTCTCTTGTAGCACCCCCGTTTTTCCAGCTAGGAAATGTTTCCACTCCCTTCTGAATCCTCAACAATCAGTCCCTGTTAGTAGAGGAGGAGATTGGGAGGTTTGTATATCTTTAGCCTTTTGCAGGCTCCAAGGCAAACAATGGCGCAGCCCCACCCAGCATGGAAGGGCTCTCGGGACAGGGCTGACCAAACCTGGAGTCAAAGGCAGGGTCAGCCCCAGGTCTCTCTCCCCTCTCCCGTGGAGTCCTCAACAATTAGTCCAGGCTAGAAGAGAGGGAGGTTGCGAGGGTCGGATTTCTCCAGTCCTTTCTAGGCTCCCAGGGCAAACCGCCGTGTGGAAGTGTGGAAGGGTCCGTGGGGCTCTGCAGCCCAAATTTCATGTCAGAACCTGAGTCAGCCTAAGGCTGTGTCCCTCTCTCTCCACTTTCTGGTAGTGGCAGATCCCTGAAGTCCCTTTTTTCTGTGGTCGAAGGCCCAGGGGCCCGAGTATACTGAAGAGTGTGGAGGAGAGTGCCAGCAGCAGCAGAAGCTGCTACTTGCAACTCACAGTTCTGTAGTCGCGATTTCCCTCTTCTGTACCTCTCTCCTCTGGGTGGTGTGTAGCCTTCACCTGCTGTCATAAACCCTAGAAGATCTTTTTCGGGGCTGTTTCAGGTTGTCCTCTAGCTATTTTTCTGGAGAAGAGATTCCCGTGTTTACTAGTCCGCCATCTTCCCGGAAGACTCCCCCCTTTTTTTTAACAGTAGGTACTCGGTAAACAATTAAGGAGAGAGAGGGATTGGAGCATTGAAATAAGAAAGGGTGCCTTAATGGTTGGATTTGGTGGAGGGATGGGGGCGAGGGAATCTGCATGTATTTGTGCATTCTACTTTCATCTTGAGAAATGTTTGAAAATAAGTAGGTAACTCTCCAACTTAATTTCTCTCATTTAAGGCAAATACATCGCCTCCACACAGCGACCTGACGGGACCTGGCGGAAGCAGCGGAGGGTGAAGGAAGGCTACGTGCCCCAGGAGGAAGTCCCAGTGTGCGTGGTTGGGCTTGAGGAGGGGGTATTTAATGGGATCCCTACAGGATAGACATGTGTGCCTATGAAGACTCTCCTGGGCCCCCTGGAAGTAGAAGAGGGGAGGACAACTCCCTGAGAATGGAGAGGAGGGGACTGGGATCCAAGGGATTAGTGAAGGTTAGGAATGGCTAATCATGTTCCACTGACCTCTGTTCATCAGAACCTCCAGATAGCATCAGATAGCATTCAGAGATTCAGATCTTTGGTCCCAGAGGCTCTTCCACAACCTCTTCTGCAGAGCAGAGGAAAGTTGTGGCGGGACTATAGAGAGAGGAAGGGAGCAGGAATGTGATTAAAGTGAAGTGGTTTGGACAGTTAAGAAAAGGGCTCCAAAAGTCAGTGATTCTTTGAAACGGAGTTGAAAACTTCTGTTCTCTGCAGGTATGAGAACAAGTATGTGAAGTTTTTTAAGAGTAAACCGGAACTTCCCCCAGGGCTGAGCCTTGAAGCCACCATCCCTGCCACCCCATCCAGGCCTGAAGGTGGTGAACCAGGCCTCTCCAAGACAGCCAAACGCAACCTGAAGCGGAAGGAGAAGAGGCGGCAGCAGCAAGAGAAAGGAGAGGCAGAGGCCTTGAGCCGGACTCTCGATAAGGTATCCCTGGGAGAGACAGCCCAACACCCCAGTGCTCCACAGGGCTCCCGCGCAGCCCCTACAGCTGCCTCTGACCAGCCTGACTCAGCTGCCACCACTGAGAAAGCCAAGAAGATAAAGAATCTCAAGAAGAAGCTTCGGCAAGTGGAAGAGCTGCAGCAGCGGATCCAGGCTGGGGAGATAAGTCAGCCCAGCAAAGAGCAGCTGGAGAAGCTGGCAAGGAGGAGGGCGCTGGAGGAGGAGCTGGAGGACTTGGAGCTAGGCCTGTGAGGCCTTTGGGAAATAGGGAATGGACTGCAGAACAAACCATGGGGCTCTTTGGGATCCTGGGGAATGCGGGAGGCAGCAGTCAGGATGGGTATCCCCCATACTGGCTCCCTTCCACCTCTCGCTGCCCAATTCTGTCCTCCAGAGCCCAGCCTTTCCCTCATTCCTTCCCTTTTCTTTCCAACTCCTATTTTTTGGACTTTGCGCCTCTCATTCCCAGTGTTCCAAATCTCAATGACTACCCCAGGTACCTTTGCTGCTGGTTTGGGTGTTTTGTTTAAAAGAAAATTGGGCGGGTGGGAATCTATTGGAAAGCTGAGGTTGCAGGTAGGGGAAATATGGCCAAGTCTTGGAGTCTTGGTTCCTATTCACAGTGTTTATGGGTCATTTCTCCCTCCTCTTCCCCTTTTTTTTTCTCTCTCTCTCTCTTTTTTTTTTTTTTTTTTTTTTTTTAAAGAACAAGAATAAACTCAAGTAGATATATCTGGCTTTGCCTCTTTCTTTTCAGCTCCTAATTGGCACAGGAAGACAGGTATTGGGAGTAATATTCCCTTTAATGTTGAAAAATTATTAGCATATGACCAAATTAGCAACACTGATATCTGTATATGTTTGCTCAGACTTCATTGAACAGAAATTGGTATAATCAAATGAAAATTAGAACAAATTTAATCTGACTTGTTAATTTATATGTATCATCATTGTACTGCATATCCTACTTCACAGCTTCACCTAGGGCAGCTCTTTTGAAATTTCAGCCTCTCATATGCCACCATTATGGGGCAAACTAATGATACAGTGGGAAGCCCTCCCAGGTAGAAGAATTTACAGCCCAAAAGAACTGTCTTTAATTCTTGCATATTCTCTCATTAGTACACCCTCACTATCACAGTCTTTATTTCTGGCCATCATAGTTACTAAGAGGGGCAAATCAGTTAAAATGAACTACCTCGGAAGTTCCAAGTTATCAGCCTGACACATAAGCTTCCCCCTTGTCTGGCCCTTCTTAACTCTCCAGCCCCATTTCTTGCCATTCCCCATCTCTGGTCAAACTCTATGCTCCAATTATATTGACCTACTTTCAGTTCATCAAGTAAACTATTTTCTCTCTGAGCCTTAGTCCTGCTAAGTCTCTCTTTTGCTGAGAATATTCTTCCTTATCCCTTTTCTTAGCCTTTTTTTTTTAGGTACCAGGGGCTGGGGATTGAACCTGAGACCTCGTGTGTGGGAAGCTGGTGCTCAACCACTGAGTTTGTTTTTTCCCCTAAGTTGGTTTTTTTTTTTTTTTGTTTTGCTTGTTGTTTGTTTTTTGTTTTTATCTTAGGAGGCATTAGAACTGAACCTGGGATCTCGCATGTGGGATGCAGGAGCTCAACTGCTCTCCCTTTCTTAGCCTTTTTTTTTTTTTTTAAGATTTTATTTATTTATTCATTTATCCCCCCCTTGCTGCTTGTGCTCGCTGGGTCAGCTAACCACGCCGTGTGGGCGGGCTTGCCTTCACCAGGAGGCCCCGGGAACCGAACCCGGGGCCTCCCATATGGTAAACGGGAGCCCTACTGATTGAGCCACAGCCGCTTCCCTTTCTTAGCCTTTTGATCTCAGCTAAAATGTTATCATCCCTGGGAAACCTTCCCTTACCCTCAAATATTTAGGTGCCCTTATTTGCTTCTTCAACACTCAGCACTTAGCTTTGTAGTGGCATTTATTATACTATATAGTCATGCCTCTTTGTCAGCTCTCCTCCTCATTAGAGCATGACCTCCAATAGCCTATGGGGCTGTGTTTATCATCATTGCATCCTCAGTGCCTAACATAGTAAATTCTCAAATATTCTTTGATTAAAATAATAGGATTAATGGTTGAGTTGGCTTTAAAGAAAGCATGACTAGCATTTCAAGAAAGGCAGGTAGGGGAGAGCAAGTTTGTGCAAGGGCTTGGCAACACAAGAGGTACACAGTGAAATTGCCTTCAGTTTTGCAGGGGCACATTTTCTTACATAAAATCAATATTAATCACTTGATATAAGAAGAAAATTTTAACATAAAGTGTTTTTCAAAATGTGGGTCATGAAATCAATTTAGAAAGTTGTGGCCAGTATTATTTTCTTTAAATAGACTAGAAAATAGGAGAGCATGATACTTAATAAGGGTGAATATGACTTGAGATAATTTTGCTTCAGTTATATATATGTATGTGTTTATGGAAGTACTGGGTTAGAATATAAGATATACTCCCTATCTTGGGTTTTAGGAAACCAAGTTTGAAAGTCACTGATACAATCACTACTGAGGGGTTGAAGCAACACACACTCTCCTTCTGGTCCCTATATTTGGGATAGATGGAGTAGAATGATAGTGTAATCATTTCCCCAAGGACACTTGTGGTAATGGAGATAAATTAGCCCCTGACTTCTATTCTACTCCAGAGGCTGTATTACTGCTTATTTGGCATTTCTCTCCTTGCATGATCCCCTCCTACTGTGTGAATAGCAAGGATTCTAGGGATCTGGAAATGTGCTATTTTAGGACTGACCATTTCCCCTCATGGGCTCAGGGGTCACAAGGAAATGACTTTGAATGTCTTAGTAGGAGTTTGGGGCTTCATCCTATAAGCACTGGGAAGCATTCAAAGGGGAGTGCCATGGCCAGATGTCTTTGGGAAAAATAACTCTGGTCTAGGAAGAATCTAATTAGAATGAAAGAGTCCGAAGACTGAGAACAGTTAGGACAAAGAAAATGCTCCAAGGAGACCTCTGCTGCCAAGGGTCCAGGCCCAAATAGCCTATAGTCTAAATAGCCTCAAAATACCCACTCCAGACACAGGAGTATCTATTGATTCTCCCTCTAAGTTCATGCTCCAAGGAATGGGGCCTCCGTGAAGATCAGTATATTTTTCTGCCCCTAACAGACAGAACCTGAAAAGCAGGAAAAAAGTAGAGAGGAGTCTCATTTCCTGTTACCATACAAGCAAGTGATCCAAAACTATAGAACAGGGACCAGGCCTGTAAGACTAGGAAGGTATAAATGAATTTTGTATTCCCAGTCTGTTGCCTTTAAATGATTACCAGTAAAAACTCTTATAGGTTAAGGCCTGGGTGCTTCAAGATCTGAGATGAGCACATCCAACTGCACAGGCAGGTATTGGAGAAAAGAACTTCCAGAGCAAGCATGAGTGATAACAGCATTAAACCGGCCAGATAAGTAACCTGGATCCTGAGGCCTTCTGCCAAAGAAGAAACAAAAGCAAGGGAAAATGGCCTGAGCTTGGCCTGAAAATAGCAGGGGTGGGAGTACGTGGGTGCTGTGCAGTTCCTTAATATCTCACAGCTGTGACAGTCTAGGCAAGGGGTGATGAAGGCATGAACTAAGCAGTAAAGGGGGAGGTAATGAATATTTGGAAGAAATTTCTGAAGTAGAGTCATCAGAGTTGATGGCTGCCAATTAGATGTAGTGGCAGAGGCAGACAGTGAAATCAAAGAGAATTCAGGGTTTCTTATTTGGGATAGTGGGTGAATGGTGGTATGCTTTACTGTGATGGGGAGAGAGAGGGACTGACATTTCTGGAGGAACAGCAATTTGTTTGGTTTTGGAAGGGTTTAGCTTGGGTGTCTGCAGGTAATCTGTGAGGACCTGTCCAAAAGGGAATAGGAAATTTGGATCTTGGCTGGGGGAAGAGCTTTTGGAATCATCTGCCTGCTGGTGAGAATTGAAAGTAGGGGAGTAGATATGAGCATCTATGGAGAATTTGTAGAAGAGAACTAAGGATGGAGCCCTGCAAAACTGACATTTAGGGGCCAATGGACAGGTTATTGTTTGTGAACAATTTTTTTTTTTTTTGATGACCATATCACCCATTTATACTTCCTTCCTCTCAACTCTTACTACTAGGGGCCACTGTATTGACCCTCAGGGACTACTCTATCTTCTTCGATTACTTTAGCACCTACAGCTCAGATTTCCTTTTTTATTTTATTTTTGTTTTATTTTAATTTATTTCTCTCCCCCCCTCATTGTTTGCACTTGCTGTGTGCTTTGTCTTTAGGAGGCACCAGGAACTGAACCCAGGACCTCCGATGTGGGAGGGAGGCACCTAATTGCTTGAGTCACCTCCTTTCCCTGCAAAAGACACTTTAGAATTCTTGGGCCTCTGGGCGTGTGACTACAGACAAAGGGGGCTCCAGGGATCTACCATCCCAGGAAAGGGGAGAGAGAGGGACACAGCCTAAGGCTGACTCAGGTTCTGACCAACAAATTTGGGCTGCGATACTCCACAAGCCCTTCCAGGCCAGGTGGGACCACACGGTGGTTTGTCCTGGGAGCCTACGAAGGACTGGAGAAATCCGACCCTCGCAATCTCCCTCTTTTCTAGTCTGGACTAATTGTTGAGGACTCCACAGGAAAGGGGAGAGAGAGGCTGGGGCTGACTCAGCTTTTGACTCCCAGGTTTGGTCTGCCCTGTCCTGAGAGCCCTTCCAGGCCCGGTGTGGCTGCGCCATTGTTTGCCTTGGAGCCTGAAAGGGGCTAAAGATATACAAACCTCCCAATCTCCTCCTCTACTAACAGGGACTGATTGTTGAGGACTTAGAGGGAAGTGGAAATATTTCCTAGCTGGGAAAAGGGAGGGGGCTGCCAGAGAAGATTGGAAAACTGTCTCAGAAAATTTGAATTAAAAGGCTCTTACCCTCCAGACAGGATGCTCTATCACATTGACCTTGTCTGTGCTGCAACATATACACTCCGATCAGGCATTGAATTGAAAGCTGCCAAAGCATGGCATCTCCTGGAAGACCAAGAAAGTGTACATAAGAAAATTAAAAATAAGTAGGAGAGGCTTTTCCTGGCCTCTACAGTCTCCCTGCCCAGGGCCTTAGGAAGCAAGTCTACAGCCAATTACTGGATCCAGTGCCCAGTTTTGAGCAACCAGCAGGACAATCCTAACAATCCAGATCAAGCCAAAAATCAAAGAGTTGTGGTAACTCATAGCCTCCTGCCACTAAATCCCTATAAAAAAGAAAGAGATTGAGCATCTGAGAAAACTACATTCTAACCAGATGTCTAAAGACCAGCAAAAAATTATGAGCCATACTAAGAAAATAGAAGACATGGCCCAAGAAAAGGAATACATCAAAGTCCCAGAAGAGATGTAGAATTTGAGAGAACTAATCAGTGAGATGAGCACAAGTTTCCAAAATGAAATTAATGAGTTCAAAGACAGTATAGTTAAAAAGATAAATGACACCAAAAAGACATTGAGTGAATGCAAAGAAGAATTTGAAATCCTGAACAGAGAAGTGACAGAGCTCATGAGAATTAAAGACACAATAGGTGAGGTAAAAAAAACACATTTGAGGCATACAACAGCAGACTTGAAATGATAGAAGAAAGTATAAGTGATACCAAAGACAGAGCAGCTAAAATTGAAGAGAGAAAAGAACAGAGAGCGAAAAGAATGGAAAAATTTGAGAGGGGCTCAGAGAGTTGAATGACAACACAAAATGCTGCAACATACATGTCATGGGAGTTCCAGAAGGGGAAGAGAAGGGAAAGGGGGCAGAAAGAATATTTGAGGAAATAATAGCTGAAAATTTCCCAACTCTTATGAAAGAAATTAACTTACATGTCCAAGAAGCACACCGTACCCCAATCAGTATAAATCCAAAATAGACCTACACCAAGACACATACTACTCAGAATGTCAAACGTTAAAGATAAAGAGAAAATTCTCAGAGCAGCAAGAGAGAAGCAAATGATCACGTACAAGGGACGTCCAGTAGGACTTAGTGCAGATTTCTCTTCAGAAACCATGGAGGCGAGAAGACAGTGGTATGATACAATTAGGAAACTGAAAGAGAAAATCTGCCAGCCAAGAATTCTTTATCCAGCAAAACTGTCCTTCCATATGAAGGTGAGAATAAAATATTCACAAACAAACAGAAACTAAGAGAGTTTGCAAAAAAGAATCCACTTTGCAGGAAATATTAAAGGAAGCCTTAGAATCTGAAAGAAAAAGACAGGAGAAAGAGGCTTGGAGGAGAGTATAGAAGAAAGAATAGAAGAAAAGATAGCCAAAAGAGTAAAAAGAGAGACAAAAACAAGATGACATGAAAAACAAAGAATAAAACGGAGGAAGTAAATAGTGCATTTACAGTAATATCATTGAATGTGAAAGGATTAAACTCCCCAATCAAACGATATGGGCTGATATAATGGATAAAAAAACATGAGCCATCCATATGCTGCTTACAAGAAACTCACCTTAGACCCAGGGATACAAACCGACTGAAAGTGAAAGGTTGGAAAATGATACTCTACGCGAATAGTAACCAGAAAAGAGCAGGGGAAGCTATACTAATATCAGACAAAACAGACTTTAAATGCAAAAAAGTTATAAGAGATACAGAAGGCCATTATATATTAATAAAAGTGACTATCCACCTGCAAGATATAGCAGTCATAAATACCTACGCACCTAACCAGGGTGCCCCAAAATATAGGAGACAAACTCTGGCAAAACTGAAGGGAGAAATAGACAACTCTACAATAATCGTCGGAGACTTCAACACCCCTCTCACATCATTAGATGGAACAACTAGACAGAAGATCAACAAGGAAACAGAGAACTTGAACAATATGATAAAAAAGTTAGACCTGGGAAGCGGCTGTGGCTCAATCAGTAGGGCTCCCGTTTACCATATGGGAGGCCCCGGGTTCGGTTCCCGGGGCCTCCTGGTGAAGGCAAGCCCGCCCGCGCGGCGTGGATAGCTGACCCAGCGAACACAAGCAGCAAGGGGGGGATAAATGAATAAATAAATAAAATCTTTAAAAAAAAAAAAAGTTAGACCGAACAGACATATACAGAACACTGCATCCAAACTTAGCGGGTTATACATTCTTCTGAAGTGCCCATGGATCTTTCTCCAGGATAGACCACATGTTAGGTCACAATACATCTCTCAATAAATAAAAAAGATTGAAATTATACAAAGCACCTTCTCAGATCATAATGGAATGAAACTAGAAATCAATAATGACAGGAAAAAAGTAAATTTGTAAATGTGTGGAGACTGAACAACAGACTCCTAAATATTCAGTGGGTCAAAGAAGAAATTACAAGTGAAATCAGTAAATATATTGAGACAAATGAAAATGAGAACACAACGTATCAAAACTTATGGGATACAGCAAAGGCAGTCTTGAGAGGGAAATTTATAGCCCTAAATGCCTATATTAAGAAACAAGAAAGAGCTAAACTCAAAGATTTAACTGAACAGCTTGAGAAACTAGAAAAAGAACAGCAAACCAAGCCCAAAGAAAAAAGAAGGAAAGAAATAATAAAGATTAGAGCAGAAATAAATGAAAATGAGAACAGAAAAGCAATAGAGAAAATCAACAAAACCAAAACTGGTTCTTTGAGAAGATCAATAAAATTGACAAACCCCTCACTAGACTAACAAAGAAAAAAAGGGAGAAGATGCAAATAAATACAATCAGAAATGAAAGGGGGGAAATTACAAATGACCTCACAGAAATAAAAAGAATCATAAGAAGATATTATGAGAAACTATATGCCAACAAACTAGACAACTTGGATGAAATGGACAAATTTCTAGAAATGCACAACCAACCTACACTGACGCTACAAGAAATACAAGAACTTAATAAACCAATCACAATTAAGGAGATTGAATCCGTCATCAAAAATCTCCCAGCAAAGAAAAATCCGGGACCAGATGCTTCACAGGTAGAATTCTACCAAGCATTTCTAAAAGAATTAACACCAATTCTGTTTAAACTCTTCCAAAAAATTGAAGAGAACGGAAAATTACCCAACACATTTTATGAAGCCAACACCACCCTAATACCAAAGCCAGATAAAGATTCCACAAGAAAAGAAAATTATAGACCAATCTCTCTAATCAACATAGATGCAGAAATTCTCAACAAAATACTTGCAAATCGAATCCAACAACATATCAAAAGACATACATCACGACCAAGTGGGATTTATTCCTGGTATGCAAGGCTGGTTCAACATAAGAAAATCAATCAATGTAGTACACCACATTAATAAATTGAAGGAAAAAAAACACATGATCATCTCAATAGATGCAGAAAAGGCATTCAACAAAATCCAACATTTTTTGATAAAAATACTTCAAAAGATAGGAATAAAAGGAAAATTCCTCAATATGATAAAAGGCATATATGAAAAACCCACAGCCAACATCATACTCAATGGGGAAAGGTTGAAAGCTTTCCCCCTAAGATCAGGAACAAGACAAGGATGCCCATTGTCACCATTGTTATTCAACATTGTACTAGAAGTTCTAGCGAGGGCAATTAGACAAGACAAAAAAAATTAAGGGCGTCCAAATAGGAAAAGAGGAAGTAAAACTCTCACTGTTCGCGGATGACATGATCCAGTATTTAGAAAATCCTGAAGTATCCACAACAAAGCTACTTGAACTAATAAATGAGTTCAGCAAAGTGGCAGGATATAAGATCAACACGCAAAAATCAGTAATGTTTTTGTACACTAGTACTGAACAATCTGAGGAGGAAAATTCCATTTTCAAGAGCAACAAAAAGACTCAAATACCTAGGAGTTAATTTAACCAAAGAAGTACAGGACCTATATGCAGAAAACTACAAAACAATGCTAAAAGAAATTTTAAAAGACCTAAACACATGGAAAGACATTCCATGTTCCTGGATTGGAAGAATAAATATCGTGAAGATATCAATCTTGCCCAAACTGATTTATAGATTCAATGCAATACCAATCAAAATCTCAACAGCTTACTTTACAGAATTAGAGAAGGCAATTACCAAATTCATCTGGAAGGGTAAGTGCACCTGAATAGCCAAAAGCATTCTAAAAAAGAAGAGCAATGTGGGAGGAATTTCACTGCCTGACCTTGAAACATATTACAAAGCTGCAGTGGTTAAAACAGCATGGTACTGGCATAAAGATAGACACATTGATCAGTGGAATAGAATAGAGAATCCAGAAATATACCCTCACCTATACAGTCAACTGGTTTTTTTTTTTTTTTTTTTTATTTTTAAAAGATTTTATTTATTTATTCATTTATCCCCCCCTTGCTGCTTGTGCTCGCTGGGTCAGCTAACCACGCCACGCAGGCGGGCTTGCCTTCACCAGGAGGCCCCAGGAACCGAACCCGGGGCCTCCCATATGGTAAACGGGAGCCCTACTGATTGAGCCACAGCCGCTTCCCAGTCAACTGGTTTTTGACAAACCTACCAATCCCATGCTAATGGGAAAAAACAGTCTCTTCAACAAATGGTGTTGGGAGAACTGGATATCTATAACCAAAAGAATGAAAGAGGACCCCTATCTCACCCCCTATACAAGAATCAACTCAAAATGGATCAAAGATCTAAATATAACAGCCAGGACCATAAAACTACTAGAAGAAAATGTAGGGAAACATCTACAGGACCTTGTAGTAGGTGGTAGTTTCTTGTACCTTACACCCAAAGCACATGCAACAAAAGAAAAAATTGATAAATGGGACCTCCTCAAAATTAAACACTTTTGTACCTCACAGGAGTTTGTGAAAAGGGTGAAAAGGCAGCCAACTCAATGGGAAAAAATATTTGGAAATCACATATCTGTTAAGGGTTTAATATCCAGGATATATAAAGGGATGTTACAACTCAACAATAAAAAGACAAATGACCCAATTAAAAAATGGCAAAAGACTTGAATAGATGTTTCTCCAAAGAAGAAATACAAATGGCAAAAAAGAACACATGAAGAAATGCTCAACATCACTCATGATTAGGGAAATGCAAATCAAAACTACAATGAGATATCATTTCATACCTATCAAAATGGCCACTATTAAAAAGACAGAGAACTTCAAGTGGTGGAGAGGATATGGATAGATAGGAACACTTATTCACTGTTGGTGGGAATGCAGAATAGTACAGCCACTATGGAGGACTGTTTGGCAGTTCCTAAAGTTGAATATAGACTTGCCACATGACCCTGCAATACCACTACTGAGTACATATCCAGAAGAACTGAGAGCAGTGACACGAATAGGCATCTGCACACTGATGCTCATAGCAACATTATTCACCATTGCCAAAAGTTGGAAACAACCCATGTATCCCTCAACAGATGAATGGATAAACAAACTGTGGTCTATTCACACAATGGAATATTATGCAGCTGTACCAAGAAATGAAGTCATAAAGCATATGACCACATGGATGGACCTGGAGGACATTATGTTGAGCGAAGCAAGCCAGACATAAAAGGACAACTACTGTATGAATGTGTTACTATGAACCAAATATATTGTGTAACGTATTGTATGATTAAAAAAAAGTTATATGTCTCCAATACATTTAATTCAGAAATGTCTATATTTATTCATCTGTGTTTACTTTTTAATGTTTAATTGTTTATATTTTCAATTATTTGTGTACAAAATAAAGTCAAAAAAAAAAAAGAAAGAAAAAAAGTTAACCAATATATTTATACCAAATACCATTATCTTTTTAGACCTAGTTCAATAAATAATTCTCTTAATTCTCTTTCGATGAATTGTATGCTTTATTAATATGTATCAAAAAATTTGAATTGTGTTTTTAAGAAGTTAACCAATATATAGATGTGCAGAAAGTAAAAAATACCCAGTAAACTTATCACCTCTGATGTAACCCTTTCTATGTATGATCTTTCAAACTTTTTCTGTTTTACATCTTCATTTTTCCACTTACTAATATATAATTATTATGTTTCATTGTTTTAGTTTGCCAAAGGGCTGCTGATGCAAAGTACCAGAAATGTGTTGGTTTTTTATAATGGGGATTTATTTGAGGTAAAAACTTACAGTTCCGAGGCCTTGAAATGTCCAAATTAAGGTGTCAGCGGAGATGCTTTCTCACCAAACTCAGCTGCTACATGGTGAAGCAAGATGGCTGCTGATCTCTGCCGAGGTCTCTGCCTTCCCCTCCAGAAGCTACCGTTTCCCAGAGCTCAGCTGAGGACAACGAGTCATAGGGCTTGTCTCTTTCGGGGCCTCCTCTATCAGTCTCAGGTGCTCCTGAGTTCGCAGCTTCCAGAGTTCAGCTGCAAGCTATCAGGCATATGGCTCATTTCTCCCTGGGCCTCAGCTCTTTGAGCTTCTCAAGGGTTTCTCTCCTTGAAGCTCAGCTGTTGGCCAAAGTGGAGTCCTTTCTCTCACATTGCAGGATCAAATATGGCAGCTTCCTTTTTTTTTTTTTCCTGTGTGTCTCCACTTATATCAGACTCAACAAAAGAGCAGAGACTCAATCTGAGTCACCCCTCACTAACTTAGTCCAATCAAAAGCCCTAAAGCAATCTTATCAATAATCTAGTCAAAGGCCCCTCAACTGAATTTAATGCAAACAAAAGGTATCATACCCACAGGAATAGATTAGTTTAAGAATATAATCTTTCTCTTTTTGGGATTCATCAGATTCAAACTGCCATACTTGTCAATATCTATAGATTTACCCCATTATGGTTGCATAATATTCCAATGTACAGAATCCATAATTTACCATTATAACCAATCTTCTATTGATGGACATTTGGGTTAACAGGTTTTTGCTATTTCATATAATATGTACATTTGAATAAATATAGGTGTGTTCACATAGGATAAATTCCTAGATATGCAATTGCTAGGTCAAAGAGTATGCACTTGTAAATTTTGATAGATATTGCCAAATTGCCCTACAAAGGTGGCACTGATTTACATTCTCATACCATCTTTTGTTTGTTTCTCTACACCATTGCTAATATGGGGTGTTAATTTTTAAAATCTTTTCCAATCCGATATGTTTTTTAAAAAAAGGTATCTCATTAAAAATGATTGCAATTCTTTAATTTTGTGTGAGGCTGAGTATATTGGGCCATCTATATCTTAATTTTCTGCAAATTGCCTCTTCATGTCCTTTGGTGTGTTGTCGTGTGTCCCCCCCTCCCCCCGCCTTTGGGCTAGTTTACCTTTTTTCTTACTGGTTTATTAGAACTCTTGTTTTTAGGAAAATTAACTTTTAGGTCAAGTATAGCAAATCTTTTTTGTTAATTAATATTTTGTTTTTGGCGTTTTAATTTTTTTTTATATTTTAAGTGTATATGTAGTAAAAGTTGTCAGTTTTTTCTTTTATGGCTTCTGTATTTGGTGTCATGCTTAGAAAGACCTTTTGAGGCAGGTTAGTTAAGGAAAAGGGAAGACAAGTCTAAGATCTGGCAGAAAAACATGGCGATGAAACATGTGGCTATGGAACCTGTCTGCAAACCCCCTAAAGGAAAGACCACCAACAAGAAGGCTCCCGGAAGGACCCCACAAGAACCCCATTTGGAACAAGATTGGAAGGAGATCTCATTTGGGTTCAAGGGAAAACCCCGGATACCCTCAAGGGGCCTCACCATTGGCCCCCTGAGAAATGACAGGTGGGGCAACCAATCAGAACAGCAAGTAGCTGGAGCCCTCCCCCAACATTAGGAAAGGGAGTAGTAAATAATAGCTTAATAAAGATAGCTCCACAAGCCCAAAATGCTCTCTCTGCCAAGAGGAGCCGGCACCTGCAGTTTCAGGTGCATAATCCTATTCTCTTCTCCCATTTCTCAATAAACTACTGGCCTACCTAAACCAGCATGTTCTTAAATTCTTTTATGTAACATAGCCAAGAACCTAGAGGAATCCATCATCCCCCACTTCCCCCGATTTTCCTTTCTTGTCCAAGATTTTGAAAATATCTGTCATATTTTACTTATAATTTATATATACATAAATTTAAATCTTTGCTTTAAATAAAAGTGGAAGAGTGAGGTGTAGGGGTGCACTGTATTTTTTTTTTTTTTCAAATAGCTACTCAGTCATCCCAACTCCTTTCATATATACTCTTTTTTTTTAATATATACATTTCTCAAATAAATGTATTGTATATATATAAATTTTTTAAAATCATACAATATGTTCCACAATATATTTGGTTTATGGTAACGCAATCATACAGTATTTGTCCTTTTGTGTCTGGCTTGCTTTGCTCAACATAATGTCGTCCAGGTTCATCCATGTGGTCATATGCTTTATGACTTCATTTCTTCTTTTTATTTTATTTTATTTATTTTATTTTTATTTTTATTTTACCGGGAGGTCCCGGGGATCAAACCCAGGTCCCTCCATATGGCAGGCGGACGCCCAACCATTTGAGCCACATCCGTCCCCTTCATTTCTTCTTACAGCTGCATAATATTCCATTGTTTGAACACACCACAGTTTGTTTATCCATTCATCTGTTGATGGACACCTGGGTTGTTTCCAACTTTTGGCAATCATGAATAATGCTGCTATGAACATTAGGGTACAGATGTCTGTTCATGTCACTGCTCTCAGTTCTTCTGGGTATATACCCAGTAGTGGTATTGCAGAGTCATGTGGCAAGTCTATATTAAGCTTCTTTAGGAACTGCCAAACAGTCCTCCACAGTGGCTGTAGCATTCTGCATTCTCACCAACAGTGAATAAGTGTTCCCATCTCTCCACATCCTCTCCAAGACTTGCAGTTCTCTATCTTTTTAATATTGGCCATTCTGTAGGTGTGAAATGATATCTCATTGTATTTTTTTTAATGGATACATATATATATATATATTTGAATCAAACAATATATTACACAATATATTTGGTTCATAGTAACGCATTCATACAGTATTTGTCCTTTTGTGTCTGGCTTGCTTCGCTCAACATAATGTCCTCTAGGTTCATCCATGTTGCCATATGCTTTATGACTTCATTTTTTCTTACAGCTGCATAATATTCCATTGTGTGAATAGACCACAGTTTGTTTATCCATTCATCTGTTGATGGACACCTGGGTTGTTTCCAACTTTTGGCAACGGTGAATAATGTTGCTATGAACATTGGTGTGCAGATGTCTGTTCGTGTCACTGCTCTCAGTTCTTCTGGGTATATACCCAGTAGTGGTATTGCAGGGTCATGTGGCAAGTCTATATTCAACTTCTTTAGGAACTGCCAAACAGTCCTCCATAGTGGTTGTACCATCCTGCATTCCCACCAACAGTGATGAAGTGATCCTATTTCTCCACATCCTCTCCAACACTTGTAGTTCTCTGTCTTTTTAATAGTGGCCATTCTGATAGGTATGAAATGATATCTCATTGTAGTTTTGTTTTTTTTTTTAACTTTATTTTGTACATTTAATAATTGAAAACATAAGCAATAAAAAACTAAAAAGTAAACACAGATGAATAAATATATACATTTCTTAATTAAATGTAATGGATACTTGTAAATTTTTTTGTTGTTTTGTTTTTTGTTTGTTTTTTTTTTTGTGTGTGTGTGTGTGAATCAAACAATATATTACACAATATATTTGGTTCATAGTAATGCATTCATACAGTATTTGTTCTTTTGTGTCTGGCTTGCTTCACTCAACATAATGTCCTCCAGATTCATCCATGTTGCCATATGCTTTATGACTTCATTTTTTCTTACAGCTGCATAATATTCCATTGTGTGAATAGACCACAGTTTGTTTATCCATTCATCTGTTGATGGACACCTGGGTTGTTTCCAACTTTTGGCAATGGTGAATAATATTGCTATGAACATCGGTGTGCAGATGTCTATTCGTGTCACTGCTCTCAGTTCTTCTGGGTATATACCCAGTAGTGGTATTGCAGGGTCCTGTGGCAAGTCTATATTCAACTTCTTTAGGAACTGCCAAACAGTCCTCCATAGTGGTTGTACCATTCTGCATTCCCACCAACAGTGAAGAATTGTTCCTATTTCTCCACATCCTCTCCAACACTTACACTTCTCTGTCTTTTTAATAGTGGCCATTCTGATAGGTATGAAATGATATCTCATTGTAGTTTTGATTTGCATTTCCCTAATCATGAGTGATGTTGAGCATTTCTTCATGTGTTTTTTTGTCATTTGTGTTTCTTCTTCGGAGAAATGTCTATTCAAGTCTTTGGCCCATTTTATAATTGGGTCATTTGTCTTTTTATTGTTGAGTTGTAGCATCTCTTTATAGATCCTGGATATTAAACCCTTCTCAGATATGTGATTTCCAAATATTTTTTCCCATTGGGTTGGCTGCCTTTTCACTCTTCTGACAAAGTCCTGTGAGGTGCAAAAGTGTTTAATTTTGAGGAGGTCCCATTTATCTACTTTTTCTTTTGTTGCATGTGCTTTGGGTGTGAGGTCCAAGAAACCACCACCTACTACAAGGTCTTTTTTATTTATTTATTTATTTATTTTTATTTATTTATTAAAAGATTTTATTTATTTATTCATTTATCGCCCCCCTTGCTGCTTGTGCTCGCTGGGTCAGCTAACCACGCCGTGCGGGCGGGCTTGCCTTCACCAGGAGGCCCCGGGAACCGAACCCGGGGCCTCCCATATGGTAAACGGGAGCCCTACTGATTGAGCCACAGCCGCTTCCCATACTACAAGGTCTTGAAGATGTTTCCTACATTTTCTTCCAGTAGTTTTATGGTCCTGGCTTTTATATTTAGATCTTTGATCCATTTTGAGTTGATTCTTGTATAGGGGGTGAGATAGGGGTCCTCTTTCATTCTTTTGGTTATAGATATCAAGTTCTCCCAACACCATTTGTTGAAGAGACTGTTTTTTCCCATCAGCATGGGCTTGGTAGGTTTGTCAAAAACCAGTTGACTGGGGAGGCGGCTGTGGCTCAATCGGTGGGGCTCCCGTTTGCCATATGGGGGGCCCCGGGTTTGGATCCTGGGGCCTCCTGGTGGGGGCAGGCCCGCCCACGCGGCGTGGTTGGCTGAACCGGCGAGCGCAGGCGGCAGGGGGGGGGTGGATGAATAAATAAATGAAATCTTGAAGGAAAAAGAAAAAAACCAGTTGACTGTATAGTTGGGAATATATTTCTGGATTCTCTATTCTATTCCACTGATCCATGTGTCTATCTTTATGCCAGTACCATGCTGTTTTGACCACTGTAGCTTTGTAATATGTTTCAAGGTCAGGCAGTGAAATCCCTCCCACATTGCTCTTCTTTTTTAGAATGCTTTTGGTTATTCAGGTGCACTTACCCTTCCAGATGAATTTGGTAATTGCCTTCTCTAATTCTGTAAAGTAAGCTGTTGGGATTTTGATTGGTATTGCATTGAATCTATAAATCAGTTTGGGCAAGATTGACATCTTCACGATATTTATTCTTCCAATCCATGGACACGGAATGTCTTTCCATTTGTTTAGGTTTTTTAAATTTCTTTTAGCATTGTTTTGTAGTTTTCTGCATTTAGGTCCTGTACTTCTTTGGTTAAATTAACTCTTGGTATTTGAGTCTTTTTGTTGCTCTTGAAAATGGAATTTTCCTCTTGATTTCCTCCTCAGATTGTTCAGTACTAGTGTACAAAAACGTTACTGATTTTTGCGTGTTGATCTTATATCCTGCCACTTTGCTGAACTCATTTATTAGTTCAAGTAGCTTTGTTGTGGATACTTCAGGATTTTCTAAATAAAGGATCATGTCATCCACACACAGTGAGAGTTTTACTTCCTCTTTTCCTATTTGGACACCTTTAATTTTTTTGTCTTGTCTAATTGCCCTCGTTAGAACGTCTAGTACAATGTTGAATAACAATGGTGACAGTGGGCATCCTTGTCTTGTTCCTGATCTTGGGGGGAAAGATTTCAACGTTTTGCCATTGAGTATGATGTTGGCTGTGGATTTTTCAAATATGCCTTTTATCATATTGAGGAATTTTCCTTTTATTCCTATCTTTTGAAGTATTTTTATCAAAAAAATGATGTTGGATTTTGTTGAATGCCTTTTCTGCATCTTTTGAGATGATCATGAGTTTTTTTCCTTCAATTTGTTAATGTGGTGTACTACATTGATTGATTTTCTTATGTTGAACCAGCCTTGCATACCAGGAATAAATCCCACTTGGTCGTGATGTATAAGTCTTTTGATATGCTGTTGGATTTGATTTGCAAGTATTTTGTTGAGAATTTTTGCATCTATGTTCATGAGAGAGATTGGTCTGTAATTTTCTTTTCTTGTGGAATCTTTATCTGGCTTTGATATTAGGGTGATGTTGGCTACATAAAATATGTTGGGTAATTTTCCCTCCTCTTCGATTTTTTGGAAGAGTTTAAACAGGATTGGTGTTAATTCTTTTAGAAATGCTTGGTAGAACTCACCTGTGAAGCCATCTGGTCCTGGACTTTTCTTTGCAGGGAGATTTTTTTTTTTTTTTTTTTTAATTTATTTATTCATTTATCCCCCCCCTGCTGCCCGTGCTCGCCGGGTCAGCCAACCACGCCGCGCGGGCGGGCCCGCCCCCACCAGGAGGCCCGGGAAACGAACCCCGAACCCGGGGCCTCCCACATGGTAAACGGGAGCCCTACCGATTGAGCCACAGCTGCTTCCCTGATTGGTTTGTTAAGTTCTTGTATTTCTTGTTGTGTCCGTGTAGGTTGGTTATGAGTTTCTAGAAATTTGTCCATTTCATCCAGGTTGTCTAGTTTGTTGGCATATAGTTTCTCATAATATCCTCTTATGATTCTTTTTATTTCTGTGAGGTCATTTGTAATTTCCCCCCTTTCATTTCTGGTTGTATTTATTTACATCTTCTCTCTTTTTTTCTTTGTTAGTCTAGCGAGGGGTTTGTCAATTTTATTGATCTTCTCAAAGAACCAGCTTTTGGTTTTGTTGATTTTCTCTATTGCTTTTTTGTTCTCATTTTCATTTATTTCCGCTCTAATCTTTATTATTTCTTTCCTTCTTTTTTCTTTGGGATAGGTTTGCTGTTCTTTTTCTAGTTTCTCAAGCTGTTCAGTTAAATCTTTGAGTTTATGGGAAGCAGCTGTGGCTCAATCAGTAGGGCTCCCGTTTACCATATGGGAGGCCCCGGTTTGGTTCCCGGGGCCTCCTGGTGGGGGCAGGCCCGCCCGTGTGGCGTGGTTGGCTGACCCGGCGAGCGCGAGCAGCAAAGGGGGATAAATGAATAAATTAAAAAAAAAAAAAAAAAAAATCTTTGAGTTTAGCTCTTTCTTGTTTCTTAATATAGGCATTTAGGGCTATAAATTCTCCTCTCAAGACTGCCTTTGCTGTATCCCCTAAGTTCTGATATGTTGTGTTCTCATTTTAATTTGTGTCAATATATTTACTGATTTCACTTGCAATTTCTTCTTTGACGCACTGAATATTCAATAGTGTGTTGTTCAGTCTCCACACATTTGCAAATATCCTTTTTTTCTGTCTGTTATTGATTTCTAATTTCATTCCATTATGATCTGAGAAGATGCTTTGTATAATTTCAATCTTTTTATATTTATTGAGAGCTGTATTGTGACCTAACATGTGGTCTATCCTGGAGAAAGATCCATGGGCACTTGAGAAGAATGTATAACCCGCTGAGTTTGGATGCAGTGTTCTGTATATGTCTGTTAGGTCTAACTTGTTTATCATATTGTTCAAGTTCTCTATTTCCTTGTTGATCTTCTGTCTAGTTGTTCTATCTAATGATGTGAGAGGGGTGTTGAAGTCTCTGACGATTATTGTAGAGTTGTCTATTTCTCCCTTCAGTTTTGCCAGAGTTTGTCTCATATATTTTGGGGCACCCTGGTTAGGTGCATAGATGTTTATGACTGTTATATCTTCCTGGAGGATCGTCCCTTTTATTAATATATAATGGCAAAAAAAGAAAAAAAGAAAAAAATATATATATAATGGCCTTCCACATCTCTTATCACTTTTTTTTGCATTTGAAGTCTGTTTTGTCTGATATTAGTATAGCTTCCCCTGCCCTTTTCTGTTTACTGTTCGCGTGGAGTATCTTTTTCCAACCTTTTACTTTCAGCCGGCTTGTATCCTTGTGTCTGAGGTGAGTTTCTTGCAAGCAGCATATGGATGGCTCATGTTTTTTTTTCCATTATATCAGCCTGTATCTTTTGAATGGAGAATTTAATCCATTCACATTCAATGATATTACTGAAAATTCACTATTTATTTCCTCCATTGTATTCTTTTGTTTTCATATGTCATCTTGTTTTTGTGTCTCTTTTTACTCTTTTGGTTATCCTTTCTGCTTTTCTTTCTTCTATACTCTCCTCCAAGCCTCTCTCTCCTGTCTTTTTCTTTCAGGTTCTAAGGCTTCCTTTAATATTTCCTGCAAAGGTGGATTCTTTTTTGCAAACTCTCTTAGTTTCTGTTTGTTTGTGAATACTTTATATTCACCTTCATATTTGAAGGACAGTTTTGTTGGATAAAGAATTCTTGGCTGGCAGTTTTTCTCTTTCAGTTTCCTAATTGTATCAAAACACTGTCTTCTCACCACCATGGTTTCTGAAGAGAAATCTGCACTAAGTCTTACAGGACATCCTTTGTACGTGATCGTTTGCTTCTCTCTTGCTGCTCTGAGAATTTTCTCTTTATCTTTTAGATTTGACATTCTGAATAGTATGTGTCTTGGCATAGGTCTGTTTGGATTTATTCTGATTGGGTTACGGTGTGCTTCTTGGATATGTAAGTTGATTTCTTTCGTGAGAGTTGGGAAATTTTCAGCTATAATATCCTCAAATACTTTTTCTGCCCCTTTTCCTTTCTCTTCCTCTTCTGGAACTCACATGATACGTATGTTCTTGCACTTTGTGTTGTCATTCAACTCTCTGAGCTCCTGCTCAATTTTTTCCATTCTTTTCTCTCTCTGTTCTTTTCTCTCTTCAATTTTAGCTGCTCTGTCTTTGGTATCACTTATTCTTTCTTCTATCATTTCGAGTCTGCTGTTGTATGCCTCAAATATATATATATATATATATTTTTTTTTTTTTTTACCGAGTGACTGCTTTTCTTTATTCAATTAAAATTATACTATGTATAAAACAGTGATGTATATACAGAGAGATTTTGTGCATCATAATATATACAACTATCTTTCAAAAGTCAGCATGTAAGTTACAATGATTATGAATATAAAACTTATATTAAAACATTCTCCATAACTGACTCATTTGGCTGTTTTTGTTCAAAGTCGTCGTTTGAGAATCTGGTGATCACTTTCCTTTACTCTCTGGTCCATCAAAATCACTTGACCAGAAATATCAATAGGAGATGAAATTTCATTTGTGTATAATTTCCGTTTGGCTCGTTTTGGTTGAGATGTATTTTCTTTACAAAAATATGGAACGCTTCACGAATTTGCGTGTCATCCTTGCGCAGGGGCCATGCTAATCTTCTCTGTATCGTTCCAATTTTAGTATATGTGCTGCCGAAGCGAGCACCCTCAAATATATTTTTTACTTTACCTACTGTGTCTTTCATTCCCATGAACTCTGTTATTTTTCTGTTCAGGATTTCAAATTCTTCTTTGCGTTCACTCAATGACTTCTTTTTTTTTTTTCAAAGTTTTTTTTTTTTTTTTCCCCCCCCCCCCCCCCCCGCTGCTTGTGCTCGTTGGGTCAGCCAACCACGCCACGCAGGCGGGCCTGCCCCCACCAGTAGGCCCCGGGTTCGGAACCCGGGGCCCCCCATATGGCAAACGGGAGCCCCACTGATTGAGCCACAGCCGCCTCCCACTCAATGACTTCTTTTTATTTATTTATTTGTTTATTTATTTATTTATTTTATTATGGGTAAAAATCAAAATTCTCACAATACATACAAACATTTGCAAAATGATATATAAATATATATGCATATATGTGTATTTGCTTACAAAAATGTTGTTTATATATATCAATGACTTCTTGATGTCATTTATCTAACTATATTCTCTTTCATCTCATTAATTTGATTTTGGAAATTTGTGTTCGTCTCACTGATTAGTTCTCTCAAATTCTGCATCTCTTCTAGGACTTTGCTGTATTCCTTTTCTTGGGCCATGTCTTCTATTTTATTAGTATGGCTTGTAATTTTTTGCTGGTGCTTAGGCATATGGTTAGGTTGTATTTTACTTAGATGCTCTATCTCTTTCTCTTTTATGGGGTTTTAGTGGCAGGAGGCTGTGAGTTACCACAGCTCTTTGATTTTTGGCTCAACCTTGATTGTTAGGATTGTTCTGTTGGTTGGTCAACACTGGGCACTGGACCTAGTAATTAGTTGTAGAGTTGTTTCCTAGGGTCTTGGGCAGGGAGGCTATAGAGGCCAGGAAGAGCCTCTCTTACTTATTAATATTCTTATGTGCACTTCCTTGGTCTGCCAGGAGATGGTGCTTGTTGGCAGTTCTCAATTCAATGCCTGGTCGGAGCATATTTGTTGTGACACAGACCAGATCAATGTGATAGAGCTTCCTGTCTTGGAGCTAAGAGCCATGTCATTCAAATTTTCTGAGACAGTTCTCTAGACTTCTCTCGTAGCACCCTCCTTTTCCCAGCTAGGAAATATTTCCACTCCCTTCTGAATCCTCAACAATCAGTCCCTGTTAGTAGAGGAGGAGACTGGGAGGTTTGTATATCTTTAGCCCCTCGTAGGCTCCAAGGCAAACAATGGTGTGGCCCCACCCAGCCTGGAAGGGCTCTCAGGACAGGGCAGACCAAACCTGGGAGTCCAAATCAGGGTCAGCCCCAGGCTCTCTCTCCCCTTTCCTGTGGAATCCTCAACAATTAGTCCAGGCTAGAAGAGAGGGATGTTGCGAGGGTCGGATTTCTCCAGTCCTTCCTAGGCTCCCAGGGCAATCCACGGTGTGGAAGGTTCCGTGGGGCTCTGCACCCCAAATATACAGGTCAGAACCTGAGTCAGCCTAAGGCTGTGTCCCTCTCTCTCCCCTTTCTGGGAGCGGTAGATTTCTGGAGCCCCCTTTGTCTGTGGTCGCAGGCCCAGTGGCCTGAGAATTCTAAAGAGTGTGGGGGTGGGTGCCGGCAGCAGCAGAAGCTGCTACTTGCAACTCATGATTCTGTTGTCGTTATTTCCCTCTTTTTTCCCTCTCTCCTCTGGGTGGTGTGCAGCCTTCACCTGCTGTCCTAAACCCTAGAAGATCTTTTCAGGGCTGTTTCAGCCTGTCCTCTAGCTATTTTTCTCGAGAAAAGATTCCTGTCTTTTTAGTCCGCGTCATATCTACTCTTTATGATAACTCTCTCCTAAATCTTTTTTTTTTTTTATTCCCACCCCCTCCCAGATTACTCCCTTGTCTGTCTCCTTCTTGTCTCCTCATCTTCTTTAGGAAGCATTAGGAACTGAATCTGAGACCACCCATGTGGGAGGCGAGTGCCCAACCGCTTGAGCCACTTCCACTCCCTGCTGGTTGTGGTGTCTGCTGGTTATAGCATCTGCTGGTTGCAATGTCTGCTCATTGCAACGTCTTACTGGTTGTGGCATCTGCTTGTTGCGGCATCTGCTCGTCTTCTTTAGGAGGCACCGGGAACCGAACCCAGGACTTCCGATGTAGGAGGCGGGTGCCCAATTGCTTGAGCCACAAACGCTTCCCTCTCCTATATCTTTAGGGACCTAGTTCAATAAGTAATTATCTTTCTCATATATTTCACAGCTCCCTCTGATCTTGCTCCTTCCTCTTTATCCAAATGTGTCTTCAGATTTCCCTTATTTGACCCTCTATCAGCAGTCTGAGGTACTCCTTTTTCATCGTTGTACTTGTCTGAAGGGCAGTTTATTTCCACTGCCCTTATTTCTTCTCAAACCCTTGTAATTTGCATTTCCCACTCCCCTCTATACTGAACTATCATAATCTTAAAATAGAATGGCCTATTTTTAAAGTTGTTATTATCCAAGATTTCCCTGGAAATTTTAATACTGTTGTGCTTCTTAAAGTTCTTCTCCCCTAGGTGCCTCTCACACAAAACTGCCTCAGGTTTAAATTCCAGCTCTACCATTTCCTGTCTGTGTGATTTGGGGCATATTAATTAGTGTATCTAAGCTTTAGTTTCTTGGACTGTAAAATGAAGAAACATTACCTACATCTAAGAGTTATGAGAATTAAATTAAGTGCAATGATGTATGTAAAACATTTCGTACAGTTCCCAGTTCCCTTCCTTCCTTCCTCCTTTAACAAGTATTTATGGAGTGCCTATTAACTGGCGAGAAGCTTAGGAGACAATGCCCCTGCCCTCATGGAGCATTTTCATTATGGTGGAGGAATACAAATACATTGTACAGGATAAGGACCATGAAGGAAATAAACAGGGTCAGGTGATGGGGAGAGGAGAGCCTGCTTTTGATGGGTTTGGGGTGTGGACTCTGTGAGAAGGTGACATTTCATCTGGAATCTGAAGACTGAGAAGGTGCCTTTCAGGAAAGTAGCTGAGTGTTCCAGGCTGAGGAACTGCAAGTGGCAAAGGCCCTGAGGGCACAAAAGCTTAAACTGTTTTTGGGAAGAAAGGGGACCAGAGTGGCTAGAGGATAGTGGTGAGCAAGCTGCAGTTTGAGAGGTAGGCAGGAGCCCGAATGGGGCAAGGAGTTTCCATTGTATTCTGAATGCAATAGGAAATCATTGAAGAGTTTTCAATTTGGCTATGACATGATTTGGTTTACATTTTTAAATTACTCTGTTCCTGCAATGAGATACCACTTCACACGCACTAAGATGACTATTATTTAAAAAATGGAAAATGACAAGCGTTGAGGATGATGTGGAGAAATTGGAACCCTCACGCATTGCTGGTGGGAATGCAAAATGGTATGGTTGCTGTGGGAACAGTTTGGTGGTTGCTCAAAAGTTAACCATAGGGGTCGGATGTGGCTCAACTGGTTGGGCGTCCGTCTCCCATATGGAGGGACCCGGGTTCGATCCCCGGGACCTCCCGCTAAAAAAAAAAAAAAAAAAGTTAATCATAGGGAAGCGGATATGTCTCAAGCGGCTGGGCTCCTGCCTACCACACGGGAGGTCTTGGGTTTGGTTCTCAGAGAATAAAAAAAGATGACGAGCAGACAGTGAGTGCAAAACAACGAGGGGGGAGAAATAAATAAAAATAAAATAAAACCTTAAAGAAAAAATTCATCATAGAATCCATGGCACTTCTAGATATTGTGACTGAGAGTTAAGAATTAACAATTATGATTACTAAATCATTATATAGATGCCTTTATATTATCAAATAGTAAAAGGTTAATACCTGAAATTACTAAAGCTGGCTGGAGTGGTCCCACCCCTGTTTATGGTTATTCTAGACTTAACCTCACCCTTAGGTATGCTTACTTTTGAGATGGTGATTCTACATTAAACTCACCCTTGTGTATGCTTACTTTTGGCATGGTAACCACTCCACCTACTTCTGTTTAACATCCATATGAAAGACCTTATAACTGACTTTTGTTCTGTATACCCCATCCCAAATCCTTGGTGTCTGTCCTTGGTTTGCTACCCCACCCCTGTCCATCCCGTTCAGCTCCTTAATGTTTATTAATGAAGGAACCTGTATCTAGCTCCACCACTATTATTCATTAGCACCTGATGTTACAAAATATTAGAATTTCTGCAGATCAGAGAGGCAGTTGTGGGCCATGAGATTACTTGTGCAACCAAAAAAAACTCTTTCTCTCTTTGAAACCCTGGTGTCTCAGGAATTGGCTTTAACAATGCATGGGGAAGAAGGAACCCCCTTTTGCTCAGTATCAATATAAACCCCCCAAAATTAGAAACAGGGACTAGAACAGATATTTGTACACCAATGTTCACAGATGCATCATACACAACAGCCAAAAGATAGAAGCAACCAAAATTCCAGCAACAGATGAGTGGATAGACAAAATATGGTATATATACACAATGGAATATTCTTCAGCCACAAAAAGGAGTGAAGTTTTACTCTCTGTGCCTACAGTAGTAGATTTCTGTGCCTTCAGGGATGTTGGCAAGATCCTGACCATGGGAAACACACCAAGAAAATAAATACCACCTTGTTGAGCCCGCTTGGGTGGCATATACCTGGTTTCTCCTGGTTATTCCATGATCTTATCACCAGTTCTCTGTTTCAAAGCTTCATTAATCATAATCAACTGTAGCATAGGACTTACAGTTTACAAAGTGCCTTCATATTGATCTCATTTGAATTCTCACAACGATGTTTGGGCTAGGTTTTTATGATGGTTCTCATTTTTATATTGGAGGAGAGTAAAGTTCAGGGAAACTAAATGTTTTGCCTATGACATGTGGAATTGAGATATTTTTAAAAATTAAATTCTCCCCCCCTCCCACCCCCTTTTTTGCTTTTTTTGTGTCCATTTGCTGTGCAATTCTGTTTGTCTGTTTCCTGCCCTCTCTTCTCATCCTTCTCCTGTCTTCACCAGATTTGATCCTCGGAACCTCTGAAGTGGATCCTACCACCTGCGCCACCTTAGTTCCTGGTTTTTTGCTGTGTCTCGTCTTGGCTCTCCCTTGTGTCACTCTCTTGTTATGTCATCATCTTGCTGCGTGGCTTGGGGGACCTGGTGGCCCGTGTGCCTTCTATATATATATATATATTTTAAATTTTCACCTGGAGCTCCTGGGGATCCTGGGGATCGAACCCAGGTCCCTCCATATGGGAGATGGACGCCCAACCATTTGAGCCATATCCGCCCTCCTGGAATTGAGATTTAAAGCCAGGTTTTCTGACTCTGAATCCCAGGGACCAGATTTGAGGCAGGTTAGTATAGGGAGTGAGGGAAGATGAGTCACAGCTGGGACCCAACCCAGAAACCCCCTGAGGGAAGGCTGCTACTAAGAACAAAGCCAGAAAGACCCCGCCTAGACCCTGGCCATGAGGCCCCATTAGGAAGCCCCAGATAACTCCAAACAGGCCTCCCCATTGGTCCTCTGAGAGCTAACAGGTGGGTATCATAAGGCAACCAATAAGAACAACAAACAGCTGGGGCCCCTCGCCAACATTAGGAAAGGGGAGAAGAACGGCTTTAGTAAAGGCAACCACCTGACCCCAGCTGCTCCTCTTTGCCAGGAGGTAGGTCACATCCACGTCTGGGTGTATATATTTCTTTACCTTCATTTCTCACTGGCCTAACTAAAGTGACATGTTCTTAAGTTCTTTCATGCGACATAACCAAGAACCTAAAGGAATCCAGTGCCTTCTGACTTCATATGGCGAGCCAGCCAGGAGATATAGAGGCAGGTAACTCTCCCCAACACCCGGCAAGGACTGGTGGGTGGGTCTAACCTTTTAATTATAGCCTCTCTGTGCCCTCTTTTGGTTGTCTGACATCCCCTTCTGACATTTTAAACAGGTTGCTGGATAGGCTCCCACAGGGCATGACCTCGGTCTGCCCAGTCTTGTGGTTCCCTTTTCGGAAGTGGCAGGGGTGAGGCCCCCACGCCATGTAAAGCCAAGCAAGCTCTGGATGGCAGGTGAAACCATTCTTGAGACCTGACTAGGCATGTGGCCTGAGTCATGAGGAGTCAGTCTGCTGGAAGGGTATCAGGCCCTCTCTGTGAGTTCAGAATAGCTATAACCTGTTGTAGCATTTCCTTAGGCCACTAGTTAGCTCCTTTTGATTAGAGGCACCTTTAATCTTCCAATTACTGTTGTCCTCATTGTGGGGTGAGATGCGTTAGAATGAGTGCACCTGTTAGAGAGGCATTTGTCCCACCCTTGGTAGCCAGGAAGTTTTGTTCCTTCTCAGTCCCCAGGAGGCCCTGAGTTGCCTGGGAGTGGCCATTAGATGAGCTCTCTCATGGCTACTTTCTAAGACCTCTGCAAAAGTAGGCTAAAAGAAAAGTCCCTAGTCAGTCCCTTTCCTAGGAAGAAAGCCTGACTTGAGAGCTTCAATCTGGGAGACAGTCCCCGACATCTCCCGAGACCTCTAAGGCTCTGGGGATGCCCAGAGAACAGAGACTCCCGATTCCCGGAAAAAACGGGGTTGGCGAGCAGGGCTCCCGATCTCCAGGACACTGGGTCAGTGAGGAATCCATTCCATCAGGTCTAGCAGTGGGATGAACACGTTTATCCTCCACTAGGATAATGGGTGGCTCTTTCAGCATTCCAGCAGACTCCCCATGGGGGATCAGGATTTATTCTCAGAAACTGGGATGACCTGCCTAGTGGTGGTCTAAAAAGGAAGCAGCTAATCTCTCTCTGTAACACCACGCATCTGCAGTACAAGTTAAAGGATGACTAAGATGGGCTGCTAAATGGGACCATCAAATTAAACCCTATACTCCAGCTAGCCCTGTTGTGTAGAAGGGAAGGAAAATGGGTAGAATTTCCCTATGTCCAGCTTTTTATAGCCCTGTGTCAGAATAAGAGCCTAACGGGTTCTTGTTGGTTGTGCTATGCAGAAAGAAACCCCAGAGTGCAGAGTAAGCCCCCTCCCAAGAAGGAAGAAGATATCTTAGATGACCCCCTTCTTAGCAGCTCACCTCATTATGACCTGGCCTCAGCCCTGGATGCCCTTTTAAACTCATCTTCAGCAGGACCTTCGGCACCTCCTCCGTATGCCTTGAGGTCTAGTCCAGTGGGTCATAACTGAAGTGGAGTCTCATTCCACCCAGCTAGGAAGTCTGAGGTTCTCTACCCTGTAAGAGAAATAGCTAATGAGGATGCATGTCCCCTTCTCTGTGGCCAACCTGGCATGGTGCAAAGAGAAGTTAGGTTGGTTCTCTGAGGACTCCACCAAATTTACTGAGGGCTTCTAGCACCTCATAATGAATCTTTGAACTAACATGGGGTGGCATGCACATTATTCTTTCAACTTGCTGCACCCCAGAGGAAAAGCACCGTATCTAGAATGAGGCACAAGGGCATGCTGATAGACTGGCCACCCAACAGCCTAGCCAGGATGCAGTGAGAGCAGAAAGCGACTCCTAATACAGATCCCGGGTGGAACTATCAAAGGGGACAGCAGATCTGAAGGCTAGAGACCATGTGGTCAAATGTCTCCTTGAAGGGATGAGGCAGTGCATTACCAAAGCGGTCAATTACAGTAAGTTCCGGGAAATGACTCAGGAGCAGGACAAAAACCCAGTGTTATTTCAAGGAAGGCTGGTAGAGTGAGGACGAAATATACTCTGGTAGATCCTAACTCTAGTGAAGGACAGATCCTCATAGCAACTTACTTTACCAGTCAGTCTGCTCTGGATATCTGTAGGAAGCTGCAAAAGCTTTCTATGGGTCCCCAGACTCCCATGAACACCCTTTTAGAAACAGCCTTCTCAGTCTTCAATCTAGACCACGCCGTCAAGATGGAGAAGGTAAGGAGCGGCAGGCATGGGGTCCGGGATAGGCTCGCCTTTTAGCTGCTGCTGTTAAAGGTATCCTGTCACCTCAGGGCCACCTGAAGTCAGGCTCTATATCAGCAGGAAACTGCTTCAAGCGTGGAGAGGCTGGCCATTGGCAACGTGGCTGCCTCAAACTGCCTCACCGTAGGCATTTGCCAGGGCCTTGCCCCAGGGGCGGATAGGACGGGCACTGGGCCCGGGAGTGCACCGTTTCCTAGAGAGGGAACAGGACTCCCCTGTGAGCCCTGCTCACCACAACTGAGGAGGATTGAGGTGGCCTGAGGCCAAGCATGGCTCCCTGGACAACACCACGGACCATCAACCAGGAGGAGACTCTGGTGACTGGACGTGGCAGGTAAGATTGTTAATTTCTTAATTGATATGGGAGCCACTTGCCTGGTCCTGACCTGCCACTCTGGACCTCTTTCATCTCTAATAGAAGTTGATAGAAAATCAAGATCTAGACTGTTTACTAAACCTCTCCCCTGCAGACTAGGAAACCTCCTAATAAGCCATCAGTTACTAGTTATTCCAGAATATCTGGTCCCATTAATGGGATGAGACATTTTCCATTCCCTGGGGGCTAGCATTCGATTAGGAGACCCCAGCCTGAAACCCCATATGTAATGCCTGGGAAACAAGAGCTGGTGAGCCTGGGTTTGAAACCAGCTGTCTGGCTGCAGTGTTAGCGTCAGACCTGGGGACCCAACTAAGCGAAATCTCCCAAGAAATAGCTGACCAAATAAGTCCCTTAGTATGGGATATAGAAATTCTAGGTCGAGCCCTCCGAGTTCCCCCAGTTTCCATTTCTTATAACACCAACCAGCCCTACTCTCAGAGGAAGCAATACCCCCTTAAGGAGGAAGCTGTTAAGGGCCTCTGGCCCATGTTTAAAAAGTTCCTGAAGAATGGCCTCCTAATTCCCTGCCAATCTCCTTGCAACATGCCCATTCTTCCTGCAATAAAGCCCAACAGCACTTACCAGCTGGTTCAAGAGTTAAGAGAAGCTAATAGCAGCATACATTTGGTGTATTTTTTTCTATACCCTGTTGGGAGGATTTTTTTTTTTTTTTTTTTTGAGGTACTGGGGATTGAATCCAAGACCTTGTATATGTGAAGCAGGTGCTCAACCACTGAGCTACATCCGCTCCCCTCTCTATTCTCTACTTTTTAAAAAAGATTTATTAATTTATTTACTTCACCCCCCTCCCTGTTGTTTGTGATCGCTGTCTACTCTGTTTGTTGTGTGCTCCTCTTCTTTTTTTAGGAGGCACTGGGAACTGACCCCAGGACCTCCCACGTGGGAGGGAGGCACCCAATGTCTTGTGCCACCTCTGCTCCCTGCTTGTTGTGTCTCTCATTGTGTTTCCTCTTTGTGTTTCTTCGTTGGGCCATCTTGTTGTGTCAGATCATCACACCAGCCTGTTGGATCAGCTTGCTGTCCTGCTTATCTTCTTTAGGAGGAATGGGGTACTGAACCCAGGACCTTCCATGTGGTAGGTGGGCGCCCAACTGCTCGAGCCACATCTACTTTTCTCTGTATTTTTAAAATTCTCTAATTGAGCTCTGCTTTAAACTTTATTTTCTTCCTTCTGCTAGCTTTGGGTTAGCTTACTCTTCTTTTGCTAGATCTTCCAGTTATAAGGTTAGGTCTGTAATCTGAGATCTTTGTTCTTTTTTTTTTTTTTTTTTTTAAGGAACTTTGCTCTTTTTTAATGTAAGCATTTAGAGCTACAAATTTTACTCTCAGATCTGCCTTTGCTGCATCCCATAAGTTTTGGTATGTTGTATTTTCACTTTCATTTGCCTCAAGATCTTTCCTAATTCCCCTTGTGATTTCTTCTTTGACCCACTGGTTGTTTGAGTGCATTGTTTAATTTCCACATATTTGTGAATTTTCCAGTTCTCCAACTGTTATTGATTACTAGCTTCATTCCATTGTGTGCAGAGAAGATACATGGTATGATTTCCATATTTCTTAATTTATTGAGACTTGTTTTGTGACCTAATATGTTATTTCTTCCTATAGAATTTGCTGTATATGGTGACCTTCTTTGTCCCTCATTACTGTTTTTGGCCAAAACCCTATTTTATCTGATATTAATGGACCTACCACAGCTCACTTTTGGATATTGTTTATATGTTATCTATTTTTTCCATCCTTTCATTTTCAGCCTACATGTATTTTTGCATTGAACATGAGTCTCTTGCAACAGCATATAGTTGGGTCATGTTTTTTTTGTTTTTTTTTTTTGTTTCTAAGATTCATTTATTTACTTTTTATCCATGGCCCCCTGGGTCATGCTTTTTTATCCATTCTGCCAATCTCTGCCTTTTGACTGGAGAGTTTAATCCATTTTTCTTTATTAGAGAGATCGTGGGTTTACAGAAGAACAATCATGCATAAGACAAGATTCCCATATACCGCCCTATTATTAACAACTTGCATTGGAAATCCATTTATTTTTAAAGTAACTACTGATAATGCAGGATTTTCTTCTGCCATTATGCTATTTGGTCTTTGTAAGTTTTATACCTTTTTACCCCCAATTCTACCATTAATGCCGGCTCTCAAATTTATTTGATTTTTTTTTTTTTGTATTGTACCATTTTAGTAACTTTTCATTTTTTTTCTATGCATATTTTTCACATATTGTCTTTGTCATTACCATGGGGCTTAAATTTAACATCCTAAATCTCTAACAATCACGCTTGATTTGATACCATCTTAACTTCAATAGCATACATGTACTCTGTTCCTATATACCTCAATACTTCACCTTTTTGTTGCACTTGTTACAAATATCTCTACTAGACGTCCCTTGTGCATGATCGTTTGCTTCTCTCTTGCTGCTCTGAGAATTTTCTCTTTATCTTTGACATTTGACATTCTGAGTAATACGTGTCTTGGCGTAGGTCTATTTGGATTTATTCTGATTGGGGTACGGTGTGCTTCTTTTTTTTTTTTTTTTTAAAGATTTTATTTATTCATTCATTTATCCCCCCCCTGCTGCCTGTGCTCGCTGGGTCAGCCAACCACGCCGTGCGGGCGGGCTTGCCCTCACCAGGAGGCCCCGGGAACCGAACCCGGGGCCTCCCATATGGCAAACGGGAGCCCCACTGACTGAGCCACAGCCGCTTCTCCGGTGTGCTTCTTGGACATGTAAGTTCATTTCTTTCATGAGAGTTGGGAAATTTTCAGCTATTATTTCCTCAAATACTCTTTCTGCCCCCTTTCCCTTCTCTTCCCCTTCTGGAATTCCCATGACACATATGTTGTTGCGTTTTATGTTGTCATTGAACTCTCTGAGCCCCTGCTCAATTTTTTCCATTCTTTTCACTCTCTGTCCTTTTCTCTCTTCAATTTTAGCTGCTCTGTCTTTGGTATCACTTATTCTTTCTTCTATCATTTCGAGTCTGCTGTTGTATGCCTCAAATGTGGTTTTTTTTTTTATTATTTTTTATTTTTATTTATTTATTTGTCGGGAGGTCCCAGGGATCGAACCCGGGTCCCTCCATATGGGAGACAGACACCCAACCATTTGAGCCACATCCATCCCCCATCAAATGTGTTTTTGACCACACCTATTGTGTCTTTCATTCCCATGAGCTCTATCACTTCTCTGTTCAGGATTTCAAATTCTTCTTTGCATTTGCTCAATGTCTTGATGCCATTTATCTCTTTAATTATATTGTGTTTTATCTCATTAACTTGATTTTGGAAATTTGTGCTCATCTCGCTGATTAGTTCTCTCAAATTCTGTATCTCTTCTGGGACTTTGATGTATTTCTTTTCTTGGGCCATGTCTTCTATTTTCTTAGTATGGCTGTTAATTTTTTGCTGGTGTTTAAGCATCTGGTTAGGATGTAGTTTACTCAGATGCTCAATCTCTTTCTCTTTTATAGGGATTTAGTGGCAGGAGGCTGTGAGTTACCACAGCTCTTTAATTTTTGGCTCGACCTAGATTGTTAGGATTGTCCTGCTGGTTGCTCAAAACTGGGCACTGGATCCAGTAATTGGCTGTAGAGTTGCTTCCTAGGGCCCTGGGCAGGGAGACTGTAGAGGCCAGGAAAAGCCTCTCCTATTTATTTTTAATTTTCTTATGTACACTTCCTTGGTCTGCCAGGAGATGGCGCTTGTTGGCAGCTCTCAATTCAATGCCTGGTCTGAGTGTATTTGTTGTGACACAGACCAGACCAATGTGATAGAGCTTCCTGTCTGGGGGTTAAGAGCCTTGTAATTCAAACTTTCTGAGATAGTTCTCTAGTCTTCTCTGGCAGTGCTTCCCTTTTCCCAGCTAGGAAATATTTCCACTCCCCTCTGAGTCCTCAACAATCAGTCCCTGTTAGTAGAGGAGGAGATTGGGAGGTTTTTATATCTTTAGCCCCTTGCAGGCTCTGAGGCAAACAATGGCGCAGCCCCACCGGGCCTGGAAGGGCTCTCGGGACACGGCAGACCAAACCTGTGAGTCAAAAGCAGGGTCAGCCCCAGGCTCTCTCTCCACTCTCCTGTGGAGTCCTCAACAATTAGACCAGGCTAGAAGAAAGGGAGATTGTGAGGGTCAGATTTTCCAGTCCTTCATAGGCTCCCAGGGCAAACCACTGTGTGGAAGGGTCCGTGGGGCTCCGCAGCCCAAATTTGCAGGTCAGAACCTGAGTCAGCCTTAGGCTGTGTCCCTCTCTCTCCTCTTTCCTGGGGTGGTAGATCCCTGGAACTCCCTTTGTCTGTAGTCACAGGCCCAGAGGCCCGAGAATTCTAAAGAGTCTTTCGCAGGGAAAGGAGGTGTCTCAAGCAATTAGGTGCCTCCCTCCCATATTGGAGGTCCTGGGTTCAGTTCCTGGTGCCTCCTAAAGACACAGCACACAGCAATTCTAAAGAGTGTGGGGGAGGGTGCCAGCAGCAGCAGCCGCTGCTGGTTCCAACTCATGGTTCTGTCCTCGGGATTTCCCTCTTTTGTCCCTCTCTCCTCTGGGTGGTGTGCAGCCTTCACCTGCTGTCCTAAACCCTAGAAGATCTTTTTCGGGCCTGTTTCAGCCTGTCCTCTAGCTATTTTTCTGGAGAAGAGATTCCCGTGTCTTACTAGTCCGCCATCTTCCCGGAAGTCCTACAAATATCTTTATACATTGAATGTCTAAAACCACATATTTGTCATTACTTTTTATGTATTTGCATTTTAGAATCTGTGAGAAGTGAAAAATATAGTTACAGACCAAAAAAAATACAATACAATAGTACTGGCATTTATAATTACACATATGGTTACCTTTACCAGCAGCCTTTATTTCTTTGTTGCTTCAGTCTACTGTCTAGTGTCCTTTCCTTTCAGTCTGAAGAACTCCCTTTAGCACTACTTGCAGGGCTGATCTAAAGGAGACGAACTCTGTCAGCTTTTGTTTATCTAAGAATGTTTTAATCTCTCCTCATTTTTGAAAGACAGTGTCACCAAATATAAAATATAAATACAAAAATATAAAATGTTTGTATGGCAATTGTTTTCTTTTAGCACATTAAAGATTTCATATCACTACTTTTCTTCTATGGTTTCTTTTTTTTTTATTTAAAGCTTTATTTATTTATCCATCCCTGCCCTCATTGTTTACACTCGCTGTCTGCTCTTTGTCCATTTATTGTGTGCTCTCTGTGCCTCCTTATCATCTTTTAGGAGGTACCGGGAACCAAACCCAGGACCTCCCATGTGGGAGGGAGGTTCCCAATCCCTTGAGCCACATGCACTCCCTGCTTGTTGTCTCTCCTCCTTGTGTCTTCTTGTTGCATCTCCTCACTGCGCCAGCTTGCTGTCTTGCTCATCTTATTTAGGAGGCAATGGGAACTGAACCCAGGACCTCCCATGTGGTAGGTGGGCACCCAACTGCTTAAGCCCCATCTGCTTCTGCTTCTATGGTTTCTGATGAAAAATGAACACTTAATTTTATTGGGACTCCCTTGTACAAAAAAGTTGCTTTTCTCTTACAGCTTTTAAAACTCTCTCCTTGTTCTTGACATTCAACAGTTTGATTGCTATGTGCCTGAGCATGGTTTTCTTTGAGTTTATCCTTTTTGGGGGGTCATTTGGCTTCTTGAATGGCCATATTCATGTCTTTCATTAAATTTGGGAAGTTTTCTGCCATTATTTCTTTGAATCTTCCTCCCTCTTCCTTCCCTCCTTCCCTCCTTCCCTCCTTCCCTCCTTCCCTCCTTCC
>JAKSZT010053801.1:1835939-1878668 GCA_026826555.1 Tolypeutes matacus | reverse complement strand
TGTTGCGTCGTCAGCTTGTTGCGTCGTCAGCTTGTTGCGTCGTCAGCTTGTTGCGTCGTCAGCTTGTTGCGTCGTCAGCTTGCTGTGCCAGCCCATCACGTCAGCTCGCTGTCTTGCTGTCTTTAGGAGGCACGGGGAACCGAACCCAGAACCGCTCATGTCGTAAGTGGGCACCCAACTGCTTGAACCACATCTGCTTCCCTGGTTTTGAGTTGCATTTCCCTGAGTCTAATGGTGTTGAGCATCCATTCATGTATTTATCGACCAATTGCGTATCTTTCTTGGCGAGATGTCTTTTCCGATTCTTTGCTCATTTTTTAGTTGGGTTATTTGTCTTTTTTATCATTGAGTTGTAAGAGTTCTTTATATATTCAAGATATGTGTCTCTTATTGGATATATGATTTGAAAATATTTTATCCCATTGTGTGGGTTGTCTTTTTACTTTCTTGATGACCATTCTTCTACAAAAAAACTTTCTCTGCTCAATTATTAGGTAACCCTGAAATATAGTCCTTACAGTAGAGTCAGGATAAATGCTTAATTATTTCCTTTTATTTATCAATTTTTAAGACTGTTTAGTCACATAGGAACCTCCAAAAGTAACCAATGAAGATTTTGTTTGTTTTTGGTCTTTTAGGATGTCTTTATAAAAGTATGGATATATATACTATACATTATTTTATATATATATACAGTATTTCAATCCCTTGTAGTCATTATCCTTTGTGATGCTGAAGTTATCCTTTGGTCATTAGTAGCACCTCCACGTTGGCTCCTGGGCTGCCCTTTTGATATGATCCCAGTAGCTTTGATAGCTTTCATTTCTCTCAGGTAAGACAAGATGTCTTAGGCTGATTTTGTACATTTCCTTCCACAGACATGAAATCAACCATCTCTCCAAGCAACTGATATTTGAAGAGCACAGTCTGGGTGCTAGGAGTGTCTGTTGCTAATGGGTTATCATCATCTGTAGGCCTTTTCAATAGACCAAGCCACAAAACACATATTTTTTAAAAAGAAAAAATTAAATCCTGAGTTGAAACATTTCCAGTTCAAAGTAAAGATTACAGTGATTGGAAGCGGCTGTGGCTCAATCAGTGGGGCTCCCGTTTACCATGTGGGAGGCCCCGGGTTCGGTTCCCGGGGTCTCCTGGTGGGGGCGGGCCCGCCCGCACGGCGTGGTTGGCTGACCCGGCGAGCACAGGTGGCAGGGGGGGGATGGATGAATAAATAAATAAAATCTTTAAAAAAAAAAAAAAAAAAGATTACAGTGATTTTTCTTAACTTTCTCAGTTTTATATCTATATATTTCTTCCTTTACTCAGAATCTTTTGGTTCCAACCACAGTAACATCATTACTTATTTGTGTCACCAAACACATACACATGCACACATATATACATATACTAGTTTCATAACAATACCAATTGTACCACTAACAACAACCCTACAGAATGCAATTTAAAATTTCTTCATGTTTTGTTTTGATTTTTGTCCTTAGAATGTGCCTTCTTTTTTTTTTTTTTTTTTTTTAAAGATTTTATTTATTTATTCATTTATCCCCCCCCTTGCTGCTTGTGCTCGCTGGGTCAGCTAACCACGCCGTGCGGGCGGGCTTGCCTTCACCAGGAGGCCCCGGGAACCGAACCCGGGGCCTCCCATATGGTAAACGGGAGCCCTACTGATTGAGCCACAGCCGCTTCCCAAGAATGTGCCTTCAAAATACTGTGTCTTACAGTTATTTGAAACAATTTTTCTCCATGTGGTTACGGAACTAAACTGACCTATGGTTAGGTACATTTATTTCATTTATTTTCAATTTGAAGGATTTGCTTTGTCTTTAATTGTTTGTTTCTGTTTTCAAACCATAAAAACATTTACATGGTTCCAAAATTAAAACCATAAAAAATGTACAAGGAAGTCTAGTTTTCCTGCAGCTGATACCCTCAACAGGAAAACATTATTTTAATTTTTAAAAGATAAGTTAAAATATATATATATATATATTTTTTAAAAGGTATTTAGATTATATAAATGTTACATAAAAATATAGGGGATTCCCATATGCCCCGCTTCCTACACCTCCCACATTTTCCCACATTAACATCTTTCATTAGTGTGGTACATTCATTACAATTGATGAAAACACTTTAGAGCATTGCCACTAAGCATGGATTATAGTTTACACTCTTTCCTGCACAATTTTATAGGTTATGGCAAGATATGTAATGGCCTGTATCTGTCATTGTAATGTCATTCAGGAAAATACCCAAGTCCCCAAAATGCCCCCATATTTCACCTGTATTTCCCTCTCCCTGCCCTCAGAACCTCTAGTGGCCACTGCCTCCATATAAATGATAGTTTCTTCCATTGCTAGAATCACAATATATCTAGTAGAATACCAGTAAGTCTACTTTAGTCCATAGTTCATTCCCCAATCCTGAGGATTCTGGGATGGTGATTCCCACTCCACATCTAATTGAGAGGGGACTTCAATCCCGTGGGGCAGATGGATGGGACTCTCTTGCTTGCAGTTGTAGACTCTATTGGTTCCTTGGGATGGGCATTGTCCATCATCATCTCCTTTCTAGTTGTCCTGGGTGAGTCCAATGAACTGGAGAGTAGGTATTGCAACTCCATTGAGATTCAGGGCCCAGGTGGCACATGGACAGCCCAGAGATTAAAGTCTTTTGGACATACAAAAGATAAGTTTTAATCACTGCTTTTTAGCAATGTGTCATAAAGTATAGCATTTTTTCTTTCATAATTGTATATAAAGAATGGTGTATTTTACAAACATCTTAGATTTGAAAAAATCTAATTTTGTATATGACAAAGTATTAATATGGTTAATGTTTAAAGAGCTCTAACAAATCAGTAAGAAGTAAAACTACGTAACAGAAAAGTGAACAAAAAATATTTTTTTCAATACATGAAGTATTGTTTTTTTCACTTACATGAAACAATTAGAATATGCAAATTCTTAGTCAGAAACTAGGATACAGGTTACCAAGGACAGGGGTGAGGAGGGAAATAGGGAATTATTGCTTACTAGGTACAGAAATTATGTTTGGGGTGATGGAAATGTCTTGGTAAAGGATAGTGGGGATAGCACGACATTGTGGATATAATTACCACCACTGAATTACATATTTAAGTGTGTCCCTCACAAATGTAACCACCACCCTGACTTCAAACAGCATTGATTAGTCTTGTTTTTGTATTTCATATAAATGTAATTAGTATTTCTTCTTAATTAAAAACATTATTTATTTACTTATTTATCCATTCATTCATTCTATTATGTACCTAGAAAAATATTCTGGATGATGAGTGTCTTCGGTCAGGTACTTTGAAACATGCTAAGTAAAAAATTAGTGTGCAGGGGAGTTATTGGGGAATGCACCTGTGAAGAGGGAGGGCATCAGGACTGAGGCAGAGGGAGAATGAACTGCAGTGCATTGTACAGAGACCTCCAGTGATCCTAGGATCCTCTCTGGAACTGGGATAACCCTTCAGAGTTGTCCCAAATTGAAGCAAGGAGGCTGGGATTTTGGATCCCTGCGTCCATCAGGTATGAGGCCTGTCTGCAGGGGAAGAGGCATAAGCTAGACTTGTAGGGGTTCTTAACAAGGGGTCCATGAGCTTGAATTCAAATTCAAAAAAAAAATTCTTATGGGGACATGTTAGTGTGGGCGTGATATATTTATTAAATAATACACAGTATAATGTGGACTTAGTAAGGGGACCGTGGTTTTAACCTGACTGACAAAGGGGTCCATGGAACAAAAAAGGTTAAGAACCCCTGAGCTAGAGTAAGGCAGCTCCCTTTGCCAGTGGGTAATTGCAAGAGGAAGATGCAGTTATAAGCCATCAGCAGCCAAAACTCTTGGCAGCTGGGGCAAATGAGTGCTTTACCCTAAAGAGGGGATCACACCACCCACTACATATAGCCACCAAGGTGTAAACAGGCATCATACAGTGAGGAAGGAGACTTTCATTTTCTATGTAATACATCTCTGTGATCATTTTTAATCGAGGCCCATATTTTAATATATAATAAATGGTTGATATTACATGAACACGATATTCAATGACACACATAATATGCTCAGAAATATTGCCCCACTTTAGTGCATGGATCAATGCATTGTGCAAAACTGCAATAAACTCAAAACATTAACATTTCCATCAGTCCCTACATATAAATTTATATTATTTGTAAAAGTTTTCATTGTGGTAACATACATAACATTTACCAGTTTAATCACTTTTAAGTGTACAATTCAATGGCAATAATTACATTTATGATGATGTGCTGCCATCACCAAATCATTACCAAAATTTTTCACTACCTGAAATGGAAACTCTGTACCCATTAAGCAATAACTCCTCACCCCCCTCCTCCCAACCCTTCCAATCTACTTTCTGTCTCTATGAATTTGCTTATCCTAGATAGTCCATATAAGTGAAATCATATGTTTGTCCTTTTGTGCCTAGCTTATTTCACTTAGCCTATTGTTTTCAAGATTCAGCCATGTGTTTATTTCACTATTATGGAAGAAGACTCAAGATTCAAGATTTTTTTTATTAGTAAAGAAATTGTCCTCTAAGAATTAAGCTTGGGGTGGGTTATTTGGGAATCCCCTATACTTTCAATGTAACTTTTTTGTAACCTAAAACATCTCTAAAAATAAAATTTATTATATAAGGAAAAAAAGAATTAAGATTTATGCACACCAATAATGCCACTCATAGCAGCATCATTCACAATTGTCAGAAGTTGAAAGCAACCCAAGTGTCCATCAACAGAATATGGGTAAACAATATTTGGTATATTCATACATTGGAATATTTTTCAGCCATGAAAGGGAATGAAGTTCTGATGCATGCATAACATAGATGAACCTTGAAGACCTCATGTTGAGTGAAATAAGCCATTCATGAAAGGACAAATATCGTATGATTTCATTTATATGAAATACCTAGAATAAGCAAATTCATAGAGACAGCAAGTATATAGAGGTTGCCAGGGGCTGGAGGTGGGTAGGTTGGTGGGATGGGGAATGATTGCTTGATGGCCCAGAGTTTCCGTTTGGGGCAATGAAAAAATTTTGGTAATGGGTGTGCTCCCTCCCTTAAAGTACTCTGTCCCACAAAATCCAGCCTCCTCAGCCTTCCCAACCCCTAATCTCTGTCCCTTCAGCTCAGTGAAACCACTGTGGTCTGCTTGGATTTTCCATCCCTGTGCTATAGTCTGGAAAATATCTCCTAGGCAGATAGCTGGGACAATTGAAAGGCTCACATAATTTGCTTTCTTTCAGAGATCAACATCCTGTACTACCTTTGTCCAATATCTTAGCAAAGGCAATATTTTGTATAGTTTTCTAGTTGTTTCCTTCCATGGTGGGAGGGCTAGTCTGATACAAGTTACTCTGTTATAGTTAGAATACACAGACAATCTACTTTTCACTGAGAATAAAGTTTTAGGTTGAAAAAGAAAAGGTTAGGTTGGAGGACTCACACTTCCTGACTTTAAAGAAATTACAAAGCTACAGTGGAAAAAAACAAAACACCAAACAAACCAGCATGTTACTGGATATATTGACCAATGGAATCAAATTGAGTTCAGAAATAGACCCTCACATCAATGGTCAATTGATTTTTGTTTGTTTGTTTTTGGTTTGTTTGTTTTCTTTTTTCAATTGATTTTTGACAAGGCTGCCAAGTTCACCCAACTGGGACAGAGCAGTCTTTTTAACAAATGGTACTGGAAGAACTGAATATCCATATCCAAAGAATTAAAGAGGACCCTATCTCACACCTTATACAAAAATTAACTCAAAATGGATCAAAGACCTAAATATAAGACCCAGAACCATAAAACTAGAAGAAAACATAGGGAAGCATCTTCAAGATCTTGTGGTAGGAGGTGGTTTCTTAGATCTTATATCCAAAGCACAAGCAACAAAAATAAAAATAAATGAGACTTCCTCAAAACTGAATATTTTTGTACTTCAAAGGACTTTGTCAAGAAAGTGAAAAGGCAACCTACACAATGGGAAAAAATATTTGGAAACCACATATCCAATAAGTGTTTAATATCCAGGATATATAAAGAAACCCTACAACTCAACAACAAAAAAGACAAATGACCCAATAAAAAATTGGTAAAAGATTTGAATAGACATTTTTCCAAAGTTGAAATACAAATGGTTGAAATGCACATGAAAAGATGGTTAACATCACTAGCTATTAGGGAAGTACAATGAGATACTACTTCAGAACTACTGGAATGGCCACTATTAAGAAAAACAGAAAACTACAAATATTGGAGAGGATGTGGAGAGATAGGAACACATATTCACTGTTGGTGGAAAGTAGAATGGTACAGCCTTTGTGAAGGACAGTTCGGTGGTTCCTCGGGAAGCTAAATATAGAAATGCCATATGATCCAGCAATCCTGCTACTAGGTATATACTCAGAAGAACTGAAAGCAGGGACGCGAACAGACATTTTTACACTGATGTTCATAGTGGCCTTATTCACAATTGCCAAAAGATGGAAACAACCCAAGTGTCCATCAACCAATGAATGGATAAACAAAATGTGGTATAAACATACAATGGAATATTTTTCTGTTGTAAGAAGAAATGAAGTCTTGATGCCCGCGACAACATGGATGAACCTTGAGGGCATTATGTTGAGTGAAGTAAGTCAGACACAAAAGGACAAATATTGTATGATCTCACTGCTATGAACTAAATATAATGAGAAAATACGTGGAGTTAATATCTAGAATATAAGTCACTAAAAGATAGAGAATTGGGAACTGATGCTTAATTTGTGCAGATTTTGTAATAAGGTTGATTGTAAATGTTTGGGAAAATGGATAGAGGTGATGGTAGCACATTATCGTGACTGTAATTAAAAGTGCTGATTTGTGGGTGTGATTGTGGTTGAAAGGGAAATTTAAATGTATATTAAATGTATGTTACTATTACAAGGTATTAATAATAGGGTGGTATATAGACAAAAATACACCTAAAGCAAAATATGGACTATAATGAATAGTAATATATTAATATTCTTCCATCAATTGTCAAAACAAAGCACAACATTTTGCTAAGTGAAAGAAACCAGATACAAAGTATTACTTATTGTGTGACTCCATTTATTTAAATGTAAATATAAATAAATTTATCAAGATGAAATTAGATTAGTGGTTATATACAGCTAGGGAAGGACAGAGGGAGTGAGAGGTGACTGCTAAGGGTAGGATTTTTCTTTTATGGAGTAATGAAAATGTTCTAAGATTGATTGTGGTGAAAAATGTAGAACTCTGTGATTATACCAAAAGCCATTGGCTGTACACTTTGGAGGGATTGTATGGTAAGTGACCATATCAATAAAATTGCTTTGAAAAAATTCTAGTTTGACTTTTTTTTTTTCTTTTATTACTTCAAAGATGTTATTCCTAGCTTTTGGCTTGCATTGGCATCTTTGTTTACCTATATATAATGTTTCTTTGTCAGAAATTAAAAACAAGATAGACTTCACTAGTATGATGTAAAAAAAAAAAAAAAGAGGAAAACGGGCACAGTCATATACTTTTGGTGGATATGTAAATTGTCAAAATCTTCTTGGAGGGGCAATTTATTAAAAATATTAAAAGCTGTATTAGTCAGCCAGAGGGGTGCCGATGCAAAGTACCAGAAATCTGTTGGCTTTTAAAAAGGATATTTATTTAGGGTAAAAGCTTATAGTTAGAAGGTCCTAAAGAGTCCAACTCAAGGCATCAGAAGAGGAACTTTCTCACCAAAGATGGTTGCCGATTTCTGTGAGGGCTCAGCCTTCGTCTCTCTCAGCTACAGGCTGGCATAAGGGTTGTTTCTTTCTGGGCTTTCTCAACTCTCTGGTCTCTTCACAAGATTAGCTGTAAACTATCAGGCAAATGGTTCATCTCTGACAAAGTTCTCTCCTCTGGAATCTATGGAGTTCTCTCTCTTCCTGTATCGTCTTCTGTGAGTGTCGGTTTATAACAGCCCACCAAAGGGGGCGAGGACTCAACCCTGGTCACGCCCTACTGACATGGTCAAATCAAAGGCCCTAAATTGATTTTATTAAGTAAACTTAAAACCTTTGAATTTAATAAAAACAAAGGGTATCACACCCAGAGGAACAGGCCAGTTTACAAACATAATCTTTCTTTTTGGTTATTCACAAAAAATAATCTCAAACTGCCACACTCCACCCTCTGAATCCCCAAAAGACATTACAATATTGAAAAAAAAAAACAAAAAAAAAAAACCTTAAATCAATAACAATGCTAAGTACAAAATCACATCACAGGACAAGCAGCAAGGTGATGGTAGAGTAAGAAGCTCCTAGAGTCAGCTCGTGTTATAGGGCAGTTAGTAATCACCCAGAGCTATCTAAAGCACCTGTTTGGGGGCTTCAGGAGACCAGAAAATCATCCTGCAACATTCTTGAAAGAATGGAAGGAGGAGACTGCCCATCTGTAGAGAAGATTCCTAAGTAGAGCACTCCATGCCATGGAGGCCAGTGCCCATCCTCCACTGGAGGCACAAGCCACCTCGGGAGCTGTTCCATGACTGGAATTGGAAGCTCCACTTCCCAAAAATGGGAGGCGAAGAGATGGTCGGGCACTAACTTAAGCTACTGATTAGTAAATTCAGCAAGCTAAAGTATAATCCTAATAACAGCTAAAGTTTGAACCTTTCCAAGTCAGAAAGATGCCGGTGGCCACCATTTTGACTCCACCCCCGGAATGAGGGTAAGCTGGGCTGATTGAAAATCACAGTGATGGTAGGGACCTATTTCTTTCACCCAGATGGGCCCTGCAGACCTAGCCTAGGCTTCAGCCCCACCTCATCAGGCTCTCCGGGTAACTGCAGGTACATTCAGCTGGCACAGAATAGTCGGAAATCTACCGCTGCAAGTGCAGTCATTTTGGACTGGCATGGCATAGATTGCTGCCCACACCTGCAGCTCCACCCCCCACCCCAGGCAGGGGAGAAAGGGGCGTGAAGCTTCATCAGTCTCTCTGGGTAACTACAGTCTAGGCCTGCACAACTTGGATTATTACACACGGCTGTGGCTCTGCCCCTACCCCTGGCAAAGGAGAAAGTTGGGAGAAGCTTCATTGGTCCTTTGGGCAATGTGGGCTTGAGCCTCTACAGATTGCAGCACCAACTACAACCTTGGCTCCTACTACACAACCAGCAAGAGAGAATCAGCACCCAGAATAAATACATCTAGTAAGCCAGATGCCAAGACACCAACAAAAAAATTACAATCCATACCAAGAAACAGGAATATATGGCCCAGTAAAGGAAAAAGATAAGCCTCCAGATGACATAAAGGAGTTGAGACAATGAATCATAGATGTTCAACAAATCTCCTTAATAAATTCAATGAGGGAAGCGGCTGTGGCTCAATCAGTGGGGCTCCCGTTTACCATATGGGAGGCCCCGGGTTCGGTTCCCGAGGCCTCCTGGTGAGGGCGGGCCCGCCTGCACGGCGTGGTTGGCTGACCCAGCGAGCACAGGCAGCAAGCGGGGGATAAATGAATAAATAAATAAAATCTTTAAAAAAAAAAAAAATAATAATAATAAATTCAATGAGATGGCTAAAGAGATTAAGGATTAAGACATTGGATGAGCACAAAGAAGAATTTGAAAGCATACATAGAAAAACAGCAGATCTTACAGGAATGAAAGGTGCAATAAATAAAATAAAAAATACACTGGAATCATATAATGGCAGATTTGAGGAGGCAGAAAAAAGGATTGGTGAGCTTGAAGAAATGGCCTCTGAAAGCAAACAAACAAAAGAAGAGATGAAGAAAAGAATGAAAAAAATTGAACAAGTTCTCAGGGAACTAAACGACAGCAAGAGATGTGCAAACATCATCACAGTCATGGGTGTCCCAGAAGAAGAGAAGGGAAAAGGGGCAGAAGGAATATTTGAAGAAATAATGGTAGAAAATTTCACAACCCTATCGAAGGACACGGATATCCTTGTCCAGGAAGCACAACATACTCCCACGCAAATAAATCCGAATAGACCAACTCCAAGACACAAACTAATCAGAATGGCAAATGGCAAAGACAAAGAGAGAATTCTGAGAGCAGCAAGAGAAAAGAATGCATAACAGGGAAGCGGCTGTGGCTCAATCAGTGGGGCTCCCGTTTACCATTTGGGGGGCCCGGGGTTCGGTTCCCGGGGCCTCCTGGTGGGGGCGGGCCCGCCCGCGCGGTGTGGTTGGCTGACCCGGCGAGCACAAGCAGCGAGGGGGCGATAAATGAATAAAAAAATCTAAAAAAAAAAAAAAAGAATGCATAACATATAAGGGACACCCAATAAGATTAAGTGCCAATTTCTCATCAGAAACCATGGACACAAGAAGACAGGGGTATGATATATTTAATATACTGCAAAAGAAAAACTTCCAGCCAAGAATCTTATATCCAGCAAGATTGTCTTTCAAAAATGAGGGCGAGTTTAGAATATTCACAAACTGAGAGAGTTTGTAAGCAAGAGACTGGCTTTGCAGGAAATACTAAAGGGTGTGCTAGAGTCTGAAAAGATGATAGGAGAGATAGGCTTGAAGAGAGTCTAGAAATGAAGACTGTATCAACAAAAGTAACTAAAAGTTTCAAAAGAGTGGTGAAAATAAAATATGACAGGTAAAACCCAAAGGTCAAAATGCGTGAAATAAGAACTGCTTTTACAGTAATAACATTGAATGTTAATGGATTAAACTCCCCAATCAAAAGACACAGACTGGCAGAATGAATAAGAAAATATGAGCCATCTATATGCTGTCTGCAAGAGACTCACCTTAGACTCAAGGATACCAATAGATTGAAAGTGAAAGGCTGGAAAAAATTGTTCCATGCATGCAATAACAAAAAAAAAATTTTTTTTTTAAGTCGGAGCAGCTATACTTAAATCAGATGAAATAGACTTTAAAAGACACTTAATGGGGGGTGGATGTGGCTCAAATGGCTGGGCATCTGTCTCCCATATGGAGGGACCTGGGTTTGATCCCTGGGATGTCCCAGTAAAAATAAAGAAAAATATAGAAGGCATGCGGACTACCAGGCCCCGTGAGTGGGTATGCCATCAGGCCGCACGAGTGGGTGCACCACCAGGCCCTGTGTGCTGGTGCGCTGCCAGGCCCCGCAAGTGGACAAGTCACCTAGGCCCCACACATGGGTGCACTGTCAGGCCCCACCAAGCCACACAGCAAGATGATGATGTAACAGGAGAGTGACACAAGGGAGTGCCAAGACAAGACATGCTGAAAAACCAGGAACTAAGGTGGCACAGGTGGTAGGCACCTCTCTCCCACATCAGAGATTCCCAGGATCGAATCCCAGTGAAGACAGGAGGAAAAAGATGAGAAGAGAGGGTAGGAAACAGAGAATTGCCCAGAGAATGGACACAAAACCAGCAAAAATGGGGCAGGGGGGGCGGGATAAAAATGGATAAAAGTAAGTAAATAAATAAATCTTAAAAAAAAAAAGACACTAGTCATGCTCAATCTGAGAAGGAAGACAGGAAAAAAAAATTCCATTTACAATAGTGACTAAAAGAGTCAAATATTTAGGAATAAACTTAACCAATGATATAAAGCCCTTGTATTCACAAAACTACAACTCATTGTTAAAAGAAATCAAGGCAAACAGATGTGGATCAAGTGATTGGGCTCCCATCTACCATACAAGAGGTCCAGGGTTCGATTCCCGGGGCCTCCTGGTGAAAGGCAGGCTGGCCCACATGACGAGCTGATCTGAGCAGAGAGCTGGCCCACGTGGAGTGCTGGCCCATGCAAGAGTGCTGGCCTGCGCAGAGAGCTGGTGCAGCAAGATGATGCAACAAAAAGAGACAAAGAGGGAAGCAGATATGGCTCAAGTGGTTGGGCTCCCATTTACCATATGGGAGGCCCTGGGTTTGATTCCCAGGGCCTCCTGGTGAAGGCAAGCTGGCCCGCGCGGTGCGGTGAACTGATGCCCAGTGCAGCGCAGTGAGCTGGTATAGCAATATAATGCAACAAAGGGAGACAAGCAGACACATAAAAAAAAATTCACAGCAAATGGACACAACAAGCACAAGCAGCAAGGGGAGGATAAATAAATAAATAAAATAAATCTTAAAAAAAAAAAAAGAGAGACAAAGAGGGAAACAGATGTGGCTCAAGCGATTGGGCTCCCATCTACCATATAGGAGGTCCAGGGTTTGATTCCTGGGGCCTCCTGCTGAAAGGCAAGCTGGTCTGTGCAGAATGTTGGCCTGCGCAGAGTGCTGACCCACGCAGAGAGCTGGTGCAGCAAGATGATGCAACAAGAGACACACAGGAGAAACAATAAGAAACACAGCAGACTAGGGAGCTGAGGTGGTGCAAGAGATTGAGCAGCCTCTCTCCCACTCTGGAAAGTCCCAGGATTGGTTCCCAGTGCTGCCTAAATAGAAGACAAACAGACACAGAAGAACACACAGAGAGCAGACAACAAGTGCAAAACAATAAGGAGGGGGGAATAAAAAAATAAAAATAAACCTTAAAAAAAAAAAAAAAAACCTAAATAATTGGAAGAACATTCCACATTCCACGCTCATGGATTAGAAGACTGAATATCATTAAGATGTCAATTCTGCCCCAAATTGATATACAGATTCAATGCAATCCCAAGAAAAATTCCACCAGCATTTTTTAAAAAGACGTATTTATTTATTTATCATCCATTTTACCCCCACCCCCCGTTTTTGCTTTTCTTTCCATTTGCTGGGCAATTCTCTGTGTCTGTTTCCTGCCCTCTCTTCTCATACTTCTCCTGTTTTTGTTTTTTTTTTTTAAGATTTTATTTATTTATTCATTTATCCCCCCTTGCTGCTGTGCTTGCTGGTCAAGCACAACCATGCCGTGCGGGCGGGCTTGCCTTTCACCAGGAGGCCCCGGGAACCGAACCCGGGGCCTCCCATAAGGTAAACGGGAGCCCTACTGATTGAGCCACAGCCGCTTCCCACTTCTCCTGTTTTCACCAGAATTCAATCCTGGAACCTCCGATATGGGAGAGAGGCGTTCTGCCACCTGTGCCACCTCAGTTCCTGTTTTTTTGTGGTTTTTTTTGGCGCATTTCATCTTGGCTCTCCCCTGTGTCACTCTCCTGTTACGTCATCATCTTGCTGCGTGGCTCGGTGGGGCCTGGGGGCTCGTCCGCTCGCAGGGCCTGATGGCGCGCCCCTTCTATATTTTTCTTTATTTTACCAGGAGGTCCCAGGGATCGAACCCAGGTCCCTCCATATGGGAAAAGGATGCCCAACCATTTGAGGCACATCTGCCCCGAGCATTTTGTAAATAAATGGAAAACATGATTATCACATTTATTTGGAAGGGTAAGAGGTCCCGAATAGCCAGAAACATCTTAAAAAGGAAAAATGATGTGAAGTTCACATCCAGACTTTAAATCATATTACCTAGTTACAGTGATAAAAACAGCATGGTACTGGCATAAAGATAGACACATAGACCAATGGAACTGAATTGATGGTTTAGAAACAGACCTTCACATCTCTAGCTAAGTGATTTTTTTTTTCCATAGACCCCATCTATTATTAACACCCTGCAAAGTCTGGTACCATTGTTACAATTGATTAAAGAATATTATAATTGCAATATTAACTAACACTCCATAGTTTTCAGTAGGGTTCATTGTTTGTATTTTTTTGTTGTTGTTGTTGTTGTTTTAATATTTTAAAATATGCTTAGGGAAACGGATGTGGCTCAAGAGGTTCGGCGTCTGTCTACCATATGGAGAGACCGGGGTTCGATCCCGGTACCTCCCGGTAAAAAAAAAAAAAAAAAAAAAAAAAGATGCTTAGATTACATAAATGTTACACAAAAATTACAGGAATTCCCATGTTCCCCACCTCCCACACCTCCCACAACCTCTCACATAAACATCTTCCATTAGTGTGGCACATCACCTGCAATGGATATACACATCCTGGGGCTTTGCCACTAAGCATGGACCATAGTTCACATTGTAGACCACACTCTCTCCCACACAGTTCTGCATGTTATATGCTGATGTAAAATGGCATACAATATTTGTCATTGTAATGTCACTCAGGATAATTCCCAAGTCCTGAAAAAGGTATTACAACTGCTTTTCCCTCTCCCTGCCCCAAAAGCATCCACTGGCCACTGGCTCCACATCAATGTTGTAATTTCTTCCATTGCTTGAATCACAATATGTCTACAACAGAATACCAGTAAGTCCACTCTAGTCCATAGCTCTTTCCCCAGTCCTGAAGAGTCTGGGGTGGTGATGTCCACTCCAAGCTAAGTGATTTTTGACAAGCTTTCCAAACCCACCCAGCTTGGGCAGAACAGTCCATTCAAGAAATGGTGCTGAGAGAACTGGATATCCATAGCCAAAAGAAGGAAAAAGGACCCCTATCTCACACCTTATACAAAAATTAACTCAAAATGGATCAAAAACCTAAATATAAAAGCAAAAACTATAAAGGTTCTAGAAGAAAATGTAGGAAAATATCTTCAAGACCTGGTGGTAGGTGGTGGAATTTTTTTTTTTAATTTAATATATTTTTTATTTTTTCTAAAAGTAGGTGGTATTTTCTTAGAGGAGATAAGAGGAGGACTGAAATGGACTACTGATGTTTAATGTATGTAGAAGTTTTAATTAACTATTGTAAGAGTGTGGAAATGTATAGAGTTGATGGTAACACATTATAGTAAGTAACAGCTGGTTTATAAATCAGAATGTGGCTGTAAAGGGTAATCTAGGGATGTAAAGGCCTATTAAATGAAAGCTAGAGAATAATCTAGGGACTGAATAACAAAGTAAACCCAGAGGTGCATGAGAATTTTTGTTGATGGTACAGATGCAAGAGTGTCCTTTGTGAGCTAGAGCAGATGTACATCACTATCGCAGGATGGTGAGGATGTGGAGAAGCATGAGAAAAATACAACTGGAGTGACCTATGGACTGTGGTTAACAGTAATAATGTAATATTCATGCATCTATGCCAAAGACGTACTGTGTTGATGATGGGGGAGTATGGAAAAAGTGTGCCAAATGTACTCTATGGACCTGGTAATAGTCTGATGATATTATCCCATAATCTGTAACAAATGTTCTATCATGGTGTGGTGTGTTGATAGAGGGGTGTTGTATGGGAATTCTGCACATGTGCATGATTGTTTTGTAAGTTTACAACTTCTGTCATTAAAATATATTTAAAAAACAATAATAGGGTGGGTTGGGGGAAAATACACCAAATGTAAAATAATGACTATATTTGGTAGTAAGATTTTTTTTTTTAACATTGTCTTTTTAATTAATTAATTTATTTTTTACCGGGAGGTCCTGGGGATGGAACCCAGGTCCCTTCATATGGGAAACGGACACCCAATCCTTAAAGCCACATCCACCTCCCAGTAGTAAGATTTTGATAATATTCTTTCTTTCATCATTTGTAACAAATGTCTCACAATAATGCAAGGTGTTGGTGGTGGGTTGATGTATGGGACCCCTGTATAGTGTTATGCATGTTTGCTTTGTAAGTTCACAACTTTTACTATACACTTATTATTTATGTATGTCCATATATAAATTATCTATAAAAATAATAATAGGGTGGGTTGGGTGAAAAAAAAAACAAAGGTAAGATTTAAAAATATCACATCACAATCAGTTTATAGAAATAGTTTTTCTTGGGGTAAAGTCTCCTCTGGCTGTAGACCTGTGAAACTTATAAAACAAGTTATCTGCTTCCAATATACAAAAGGACAGACATAGGATAAACATTTGCATTACCATAAGGAGAATTTGGGAGGGAAACATGAATCCCTGGCCCCTAACAGTTCTGAAAACCAGCGGGGCATATTTCATTAGATTTCAAAGTCTGAAAGACATTCTTAAAATGATGGTTTCTTCTCCTCAGGGCCTCATGGGGGCCTACCCTTTCCACAGGCTTGCCCAACATCATTTTCTTGATTCCACCCTCCTTAAGCATCTGGATGGCAACTGAGCTCCAGACCTCACCCTCCAAGAACACTGGGGTGATGGCCACACTTTCCCCAATCTCTGGGATACAGTCTCAACCTCCTTAGTACATTGAGGTGGTGGCAACATTTTTCTCCCTTAATCTCTGGCTTACAGGCACAACCTTCTCAGAACAGTGAGTTGGCAAGCTGGCCTTCCATAACTATGGGGAACAGGCCCACTCTTCTCAGAGCAATGGGGTGTAAACCTTACTCTCCCCAACCCTTGGGGAATATGCTCCACCCTCTCTGTAGCCTGGGGTGGCAAAACTCTCCCTGAACAGTGGGCTGGAACATCCACCCTCTTCAAATGCCAGGACAAACTCACCCTATCCATACAAATGGTTGGGGTTCCTCTCTTGGCCCAAGGAGATGTCTTAATTCCAGGCATCAGCTTCTATGGTTTTCCTCTTAAAGCCATTTTCCCTTCCACCTCTCTCCTCCATGTCCCTTTTAGTCCAGGCTGACAGTGGTTTTGTTCCTACAGATCTAGCCAAAAAACTTGTTGGTTTATCATGCAGAAAGCAGGGGTCCAATCCATCAGACAGTAAAACTTTCCACAAGTCTTTCCTGGACAACTGCATTTTCAATTCTGACTTGAAATTTCCAAGTTTAGTTAATTCCTCAAATGGGCCCTGTCTTAGTCAGCCAAAGGGGTGCTAATATGAAATACCAAAAATGGGTTGGTCTTTATAAAGGGTATTTATTTGGGGTAGAAGCCCACAGTTACCAGGCCATAAAGTGTAAGTTTCTTCTCTCACCAAAGTCCATTGCCATGTGTTGGAGCAAGACAGCTGCTGACGTTTGCCAGGGTTCAGGTTTCTTGGGTTACTCTCTTCCCGGGCCTGCATTTCTCTCTAGGCTTAGCTCCTCTTGTTCCTCCACAAGGTCAGCTGTAGACTATCAGGCGAACGGCTTGCTTCTCTTCTCCTGGGGCCTTCTCCAACATCAAAACTCCAACATCAAAACTGCTTCTCAAAAACTGCTTCAACTCTGCTCTTGCCATGCCTTTTATATTTGATTCACCACCCACCAAGGGGGTGGGGCTCAATGCCCTACGGATGTGGCCCAGTCAACGCCCTAATCATAACTTAATCATGCCCAGATTAACAGATCAGTTTACAAGCAAGATCCAATTATATTTTTGGAATTCATAATTACATCAAATTGCCAAATGGCTATAGGCCCTATCATCTGGGGGCTTGATTTTCAGAGGCTTGGAATTTCTGGGATCAGTTTCTGGTTTCTTTGTGCCCAGACATCTGCACACTTATATTCATAGCGACATTATTCATGATTGCCAAAAGTTGGAAACAACCCAGGTGTCCCTTAACATATGAATGGATAAACAAATTGTGGTCTAAACACACAATGGAATATTATGCAGCTGTAAGAAGAAATGAAGTTGGAAAGCATATGACAACATGGATGAACCTGGAGGACATTATGTTGAGTGAAGCAAGCCAGACGCAAAAGGACAAATACTGTATGAACTGCCAAATACTGTATGATTGCATTACTATGAACCAAATATGTTGTGAAACATATTGTATAAAAAAAAAATTATATGTACCCAGTACATTTAATTGAGAAATGTATGTTTTTATTCAACTGTGTTTTCTTTTTAGTTTATAATTGTTAATATTTTCAATTATTAAATGTACAAAATAAAGTTAAAAAAAAAGTATATAATCAATGACTTTCTTTATTTAAGATTTATTTTTATTTATGTATTTCACTCCCTCCTCATTGCTTTGCACTCACTGTCTGCTCTCTGTGTGTTCTTCTGTGTCTGCTTGTCTTCTCTATAGGTGGCACTGGGAACTGATCCTGGGACCTTCCAGAGTGGGAGAGAGGTACTCAATCTCTTGTGCTACCTCAGCTCCCTGGTCTGCTGCATCTCTTATTGTCTGTCCTCTGTGTCTCTTTTTGTTGCATCATCTTGCGTACCAGCTCTCTGTGAGGGCCAACACTCCTGCGTAGGCCAGCACTCCTCACAGATCACCACTCCATGTGGGCCAGCACTCCGTGCAGGCCAGCTTGCCTTTTACCAGGAGGCCCCAGGAATCGAACCCTTGATCTCTTATATGGTAAATGGGAGCCCAATTGCTTGAGCCCCATCTGTTTCCCTCAATGGCTTTTAGTATAATCACAATGTTGTATTTTCATCATCTCAAAAATTTTAGAACAATGTCTTTATTCCAAAAAGAAAGATTCCCCACCCCTTAGCATTCCTTCCTCAGCCTTACATAACCACTAATCTAATTTCATCATTATAAATTGATTTATATTTTACATTTTATATAAATCAAGTCATATAATATGTAGTACTCTGTGTCTGGTCTCCTTCACTTAGTATAATGTGGTGTGTTTTTTGTCTGATATTAAAATTTTGTAGTATTAACTTACATTTGTTCAGCTTCAAAGAAAAATGGTCTTATATATGCAATTTTACCCATATTCATATTTCACATAATATATTTAGTTCATAATAGGGCAATCATACAGTATTTGTCCTTTTTTTTTTTTTTTTTTTTTTTTTACCAGGAGGTACCGGGGATTGAACCCCAGTGTCTCCATATGGTAGACAGATGCCAAACCTCTTGAGCCACATCCGTTTCCCGTATTTGTCCTTTTGTGTCTGGCTTGCTTCACTCAACGTAATATCCTCCGGGTTCATCCATGATGTCATATGTTTCATGACTTCATTTCTTCTTACCGCTTCATAATATTCCATCATATGTATACTCCACAATTTGTTTATTCATTCATCAGTTGATGGTTACCTGGGTTGTTTCCAACTTCTGACTATTGTGAATAACACTGCTACAAACATTGGTATGCAGATGTCTATTTGTGTCACTGCTCTCAGTTCTTCTGGGTATATACCTGGCAATAGTATTGCCAGGTCCCATGGCAAGTCTATATTCAACTTCCTTAGGAACTGCCAAACAGTCCTCCACAGTGTCTGTACCATTCTATATTCCCAATAACAGTGAATAGGTGTTCCTATCTCTCCATATCCTCTCCAACGTTTATAGATTTAAATTTAAATAATATTAATAGTGGCCAGTCTAATAGGTGTGAAATGATATCTCATTGTAGTTTTTTTTTTTTTTTTTTTTTAAAGATTTTATTTATCCATTCATTTATCCCCCCCTTGCTGCTTGTGCTCGCTGGGTCAGCTAACCATGCCGTGCGGGCAGGCTTGCCTTCACCAGGAGGCCCCTGGAACCGAACCCGGGGCCCCCCATATGGTAAACGGGAGCCCTACTGATTGAGCCACAGCCGCTTCCCCTCATTGTAGTTTTGATTTGCATTTCCCTAGTCCCTAGTCATGGTGAACATTTTTTCATGTGTTATTTCCCTATTTGTATTTATTCTTTGGACAGTTGACTTTTCAAGTCTTTTGCCCATTTTTTAATTGGATAGTTTGTCTTTTTATTCTTGAGTTGTAGTATCTCTTTTTTTTTTTTTTTTTTTATTTTATTTATTTATTCATTTATCCCCCCCCTTGCTGCCTGTGCTCGCTGGGCCAGCCAACCACGCCGTGCGGGCGGGCCCGCCCCCACCAGGAGGCCCCGGGAACCGAACCCGGGGTCCCCCATATGGTAAACAGGAGCCCCACTGATTGAGCCACAGCCGCCTCCCATGTAGTATCTTTTTATCTATCATGGATATTAAACTCTTAATCAGATATGTGATTTCCAAATAGTTTCTCCCATTGAGTTTCACCCTTTTAACAGTCCTGTGAGATGCAAAAGTGCTGAATTTTGCGGAGGTCCCATTCATCTATTTTTTCTTTTGTTGCTCATGCTTTGCGTGTAAGGTTTAAGAAACTACTGCCTACCATAAGATCCTGAAGATGTTTTCCTACATTTTCATCTAGGAGTTTTATGGTTGTTGCTTTTATATTAGGTCCTTGATCCATTTTGAGTTAATTTTTGTATAAGGTGTGAGATAGGGGTCTTCTTTCTTTCTTTTGGATATGGCTAACCAGTTCTCCCAGCACCATTTGTTGAACAGACTGTTCTGGTCCAGCTGGGTGGACTTAACAGCCTTGTCAAAATCACTTGACTGGAGATGTAAGGGTCAATTTCTGAATTCTCGATTTAGTTCCATTGGTCAATCTGTCTGTTCTTATGCCAGTACCATGCTGTTTTTACCACTGTGCTAAGTAATATGCTTTAAAGTCAGAAAATGAGAGTCCTCCAACTTTGTTGTTTGTTTTGGCTATTCAGGGTCCCTTACCCTTCCAAATAAATTTGATTATTGGCTTTTCCATTTCTGCAAAAAAGGCTGTTGGGATTTTCATTGGGATTGCATTGAATCTGTAAATCAATTTAGGTGGAATTGGCATCTTAATGAGTCAGTCCTCCAACCTATGAACATGGAATGTCCTTCTATTTATTTAAATCTTCTTCAATTTCTTTTGGCAATGTTTTGTAGCTTTCTGAATACAGGTCCTTTATGTCCTCAGTTAAGTTTATTCCTAAATATTTGATTGTTTTAGTTGCTGTTATAAATGGAATTTTTTTCTGATTTCCTACTCAGATTGCACATCAATAGTGTATAGAAACGCTATTGATTTTTGCATATTAATCTTGTATCCTTTCACTTTGCTGAACTCGTCTATTAATTCTAGTAGCTTTATTGTGGATTTTTCAGGATTTTCTATATATAGGATCATGTCATCAGTGAATAGTGCAAGTTTTACTTCTTCCTTTCCTATTTGGGTGCATTTTATTTCTTTGTCTAGCCTAATTGCTCTAGCTAGAACTTCTAACACAGTATTGACTAATAATGGTGACACTGGGCACCCTTGTTTTGTTCATGATCTCAGCAGGAAGTCTTTCAGTATTTCACCACTGAGTACAATGTTAGCCTTAGGTTTTTCATATATACACTTTACCATATTGAGAAAACTTCCTTCTAATCCTATCTTTTGGAGTGTTTTTATCAAGAAAGGGTGTATTTTGTCAAATGCCTTTTCTGCATCAATAGAGAGGATCATACAATTTTTCAATTTATCAATGTAGTTTATTACACTAATCGATCTTCTTGTGTTGAATCACCCTTGCATACCTGGGATAAAACCCATTTCATTGTGTTGTATAATTCTACCAGGAGGTCCCCAGGGATTGAACCCAGGTCCCTCCATATGGGAGACGGACGCCCAACCATTTGAGCCACATCCGTCCCCCATAATTCTTTAAATGTCCTTTTGGATTCAGTTTGCAAGTATTTGGTTGAGGATTTTTGCATCTATATTCATTAGAGTTATTTGTCAGTAATTTTCTTTTTTCATAGTATCTTTATCTGGTTTTGGTATTAGGGTGATGTTGACTTCATAGAATGAGTTTGGTAGCATTCTTTACTGTTTAATTTTTTGGAAGAGCTTGAGCAAGATTGGTATTAGGTCGTCTTTGAATGATTGGTAGAATTCACTTGTGAAGCCTGGTCCTGGTCCTGGGCTTTTCTTCTTTGGGATGTTTTTGATGACTGTTTCAATCTCTTCACTTGTGATTGGTTTGCTGAGATCTTCTATTTCTTCTAGGGTCAGTGCAAGTTGTTCATGTATTTCTAGGAATCTGTCCATCTCGCCTATATTTTCTAGTTTTTTGGCATACAGTTGTTCATAGTACCCTCTTATGATCTCTCTTATTTCTGCAGCATTAGTGGTAATGTTACCCCTCTCATTTCTGATTTTATTTATTTTTCTCTTCTCTCTTTTTTCCTTTGTCAGTCTAGCTAAGGGTTTGTTGATTTTGTTGTTCTTAAAAAACAAACTTTTGGAGAGGGAGGACTGCCAGCCTTAGCTCCTCCTGTCAGCCCTGGTAGGCCCTGGGCAGAGGTGGCCCATTGTGGTGCCTCTTTTGTCTTAATGGTCTCAGTGAAGTGAGGACCTTGGTCTGAGGGCCTGAGGGAAGCGGCCTCAGAAGGGCAGGGCCTGAGGCGCTGTCAGGAGTAAATCTGCTTACTTGAGGAGAACTGAGCCCATCGCCCCCAACCCAGGCTCCCCCACAGATTCCAGCTCCCCCTGCCCCCGTTTTCATCCCTGGGAGGCCCCACACAGTGTCCCCGGATGTGGTGTTTCCGGACTTCTGCCTTGGGGTCTGCGGGAGGTGAGGCTTCATCTGATGGGGAGACTGACTCAGGTCAGCAGAGGGAGGAGTCCCAAGCCCTGCCAGGCATCTAGTTGGAGTTGTTTTATTCTGTGTTCCCACAGCTGCAAGATTAGTTTGAAGGTATTTAAGGAACCGGGAGCCGGAGGCCTTGGTCTCAGGCACACGTCCTCAGTTCAGCAGAGTGGAGGAAGTCCAGGCACTGCCAGGAATCAAGGGGCAGGCTGACCAGGACTACAGGATACCTGTGAGGCCCTTGAGCACCACCTAAAGAGAAAACCTGCCTGTTGGTCCCCATCACCCACACTTCTGCCTGCCACCTGAAGAAGAATCATCATTCCTCGCAGTCAGAAGAGTCGGCTCTGCAAGCTTGAGAAAATCCTTCAGGCCCAGAGGGAGCTGTGGGTGCACAGGTTCCCATAGCTGAGGAGAAAAAGGCCTCCTCCTCCTCCTGCTCTCCCACTCCTCTGATCCAGGGCACTCCTAAGGAGGTGTCTGCTGATGGGATACCAAATACCTCACAGGTCCCCACAGAGCCTGCTCCTCCTCCACAGCCACTGAAGCCACCCCACTGAGCAAATCAGGCGTGAGCTCCAGCAGCCAAGAGGGTCCAAGCACCTCGCAGGCCCCACCGGACACTGAGTCCTTACTCAATAACGTGCTAGAGGAGAAGGTTGCTGATTTGGTGCAGTTCCTGAGCTGCAAGTATATAACGTAGGAGCCCATCACAAAGGCAGATATACTGAAGAGCGTCATCAAAGAGTAGGAAGAATCACTTCCCTATGATCTTCGGGAAAGCCTGTGAGTGCATGCAGGTAGTCTTTGGCATTGATGTGAAGGAAGCAGACCCCAGCGGTGAATCCTATATGCTCATCAACACACTAGACCTCACCTATGACGGGATGCTGAGTGATGAGAGGGGCATGCCTAAGACTGGCTTCCTGATTCTCATCCTGGGCGTGATCTTCATGGAGGGCAACTGCGCTACTGAGAAGATGTGGGAGGTGCTGCATACGATCGGGGTGTATGCTGGGAGGAAGGATTTCACCTATGGGGAGCCCAGGAAGCTCATCACCTGAGATTTGGTGCAGGAAAAGTACCTGGAGTATCGGCAGGTGGCCGGCAGTGATCCTCCATGCTATGAGTTCCTGTGGGGTCCAAGGGCCCATGCGGAAACCAGCAAGATGAAGGTCCTGGAATTTTTCACCAAAGTCAGTGGTACTGACCCCACTGTCTTCCCAACCTTGTACAAAGAGGCTTTGAGAGCTGAAAAAGAGAGAGCCCAGGCCAAAATTGCCACCACGGATGAGACTACTGCCACAGCCAGTGAAAGTTCCAGCTCCACGTCCAGCACCTTCTGAGTGAGAGATTCTTCCCTCTGGTTGAAGAGGACAGTAATTGTTTAAGTAGTGGAGGGCCAGAGTAGGGCTAGAGGGAAGACAGTGTATACATAATATCTTTGTGTTCCTGTTCTATATGGACAACTTAGAGATTTAGCATCTCCAAACCATGTTTTGGTTTTGGTTTGGTTGTATCTTTCAGATGTGCTTCCTTTTAATAGAAAGTTTATTAGCTTCTGAATCTAAGTTTATGAATCACATTGATCACACAGTTATTGCTGTTTATCAGGTTTAGTAATAAGTACTGTTATTTTGCAAAATAATTGGGGAAACTTTACAACTTAGTTTGTGTTTTGGAACAAGAAAACATGACACAGAAATAGGACTTTCCTTGGAAATGTGAAAGACCCTAGCAGTAAAATAGAGAAGTTCAACAAATGGGAGAAGAAACATAAAATCTGGTTAATTCTTGGATTCTTGCACTCCTTTTAGTCTGCTGTTCTGTAAAATTAAAGATATATACCCTGATTTGCTTGGCTTTTTTGAGGATGTAGAATAAATTAAAACTTAATAAAGAAAAAAAAAAAAAAGAAAAAACTTTTGGTTATGTTGATTCTATTGATTTTTGTTCTCTATTTCATTTATTTCTGCTCTGATCTTTACTATTTCTTTTCTTTGGCTTGATTTGGGATTAGTTTGCTGTTCTTTTTCTAGCTCCTCCAGGTGTGCAGTTAGGTCTTCAATTTTAGCTCTTTATTCTTTTTTAATGTGAGCATTGAGGGCTATAAATTTCCCTCTTAGCACTACCTTTGCAGTGTTCCATAGGTTTTGATATATTGTGTTCTCATTTTCATTCATCTCAAGATATTTGCTGAATTCTCTTGCAGTTTTTCCTTTGACTCACTGATTATTTAAGAGTGTGTTGTTGGGGGTGGATGTGGCTCAAGCAGTTGGGCACCTGACTCCCACATGGGAGTTCCTGGGTTCAGTTCCCAGTGCCTTCTAAAGAACACAAGCAGATGCAATGAGCAGATACAATGAGTAGACACAATGAACAGAAACAATGAGCAGGGAGCAGATGTGGGTCAAGTAGTTGGGCAACCACCTCCCACACGGGAGGTCCCATGTTTGATTCCTGGTGCCTCCTAAAGAAGATGAGCTGACAATAAATGGACACAAAAAGCAGACAACAAGTGGAAACAATGAGCAAAGACAATGAGTGCAGACAGTGAGCAATGAGCAGACAGACAAGGGAGCCATCTGGGGGGGGATTCATTCATTAAAAGAGTGTGTTATTTAATTTCCATATATTTATGAATTGAATTTTCTTTTTTTCCATCCATTATTGATTTCTAGCTTCATTCTGTTATGATCAGAGAAAGTATTTAGTATACTTTCAATCTTTTTTAATTTATTGAGCCCTTGTCTTGTGACCCAACATATGGTCTATCTTGGAGAAGGATCCATGAGCTCTTGAAAGTATATCCTGCTGTTTTGGGGTGCAATACTCTACAGATGTCTGTTAGGTCTAGTTCATTTATCATATTATTCAAGCTCTCTCTTTATCTTCTTTCCAGATGTTCTATTCAATACTGAGAGTGGTGTATTGAAGTGTCCAACTATTACTGTAGAGACATCTATTTCTCCCTTCAGCTTTCCCAGTGTGTGCCTCATGTATCTTGGAGCCCTGAGGTTAGGTGCATAAATATTTAGTATAGTTATTTTTTCTTTTAAATTTCCCCTTTTATTAATGTTTAATGACCTTCTTCATCACTTATAACAGTTTTGCATGTAAAATATATTTTTTCCAATATTAGTATCACTCTTCCAGCTCTTTTTTGATTACTATTTGTGTGGAATATCTTTTTCCAACCTTTCACAATTAACCTGGTTGTGTCCTTACATCTGAGGTGAGTCTCTTGTAGACAACATATAGATGGCTCATATTTTTTTATCCATTCTATCAGTCTATGTCTTTTGATTGGGGAGTTCAAGTCATTAACATTCAATGTTATTACTGTGAAGGCATTACTTCATCCGTTTTGACCTTTGGCTTTCTGTTGTCATATTGAACTATTGCCTTTTTACCCTTTAATTTACCCTTTCTTATAATCTTCATTTCTATACTCTTCTCCAAGTCTCTTGCCCTTGTTTTCTCATTTCTGGCTGCAGGACTCCCTTTAGTATCTCTTTTTTTTATCTCCTACCTTCTTGCATCATCATCTTTTTTTGGTGCGTTGTTTCGCCACGTAGGGGCCTTAGGCTCACTGCGCAGGTCTGGGACACCGTTTTTTTGTTTTGTTTTGTTTTGTTTTTACCAGGAGATCCCGGGGATTGAACCCAGGTCCTCCATAAGGTAAACAGGAGCTCAATTGCTTGAGCCACAGCCACTTCCCCTTTAGTATCTCTTGTAATTCTGGTCTTTTGGTAACATATTCTATCAGGTTTTTTTGGTCTGTGAAGACTTTGATCTTCCTTTCATTTTTGAAGGACAGCTTTGCCAGATACAGAATTCTTGGCTAGCAGTTTTTCTCTTTCAGTACCTTGAATACATCATACCACTTTCTTCTCTCCTCCATGGTTTCTGATGAGAGGTTGGCACTTAAATCTTATTGAGTTTTCCTTGTATGTGATGCTTTTCTCTTGATGCTTTCATAACCTTCTCTATCTCTGATATTTGTCATTCTGAATAGTAGGTGTCTTAGGGCAGGTCTTTTTTGTATTTATTCTGTTTGGGATGCATTGCTCTTCTTGGATATTGATATTTATGTGTGTCATAAGGATAGGGAAGTTTTCAGTCATTGTTTTCTAAAATATTCTTTCTGCCCCTTTTCCACTTTCTTCTCCTTCTGGGACACTGATAATGCATATGTTTCACATTGTCATTCAATTCCCTGAGACCCTGTTCCATTTTTTCTATTCTCTTCTCCTTCTGTTCTCCTGTTTTTTCCAGTTCAGATGTTCTGTCTTCGAAATCACTAATTCTGTCTTTGAACAATTCAAATCTGCTCTTATGTACCTCTAATGTATTTTTTTTTTTAAGATTTTATTTATTTATTCATTTATCCCCCCCTTGTTGCTTTTGTGCTCGCTGGGTCAGCCAACCACGCCGTGCGGGTGGGCCTGCCCCCACCAGGAGGCCCCAGGAACCAAACCCGGGGCCTCCCACATGGTAAACGGGAGCCCTACTGATTGAGCCACAGCCGCTTCCCCTCTAATGTATTTTTAATCTCTTCCATCATGTCTTTCATTCCCATAAGGTCTGTTACTTTTCTTTGCAGGCTTTCAACTTGTTCTTTATGTTCACCCAATGTCTTCTTAATATTCTTTATCTCTTTAATCATATTTTCTTTCAATTCTTTAAATTGATTTAGGAGAGTTGCGTGATTATCCTTGATTGTCTAAATCCTGTATCTCTTCAGGATATTTGTTTTTTTCCTTTGGCGGGGACATCTCTTCCTGTTTTCTAGTGTGGTTTGTAATTTTTTGCTGATGTCTAGGCATCTGAATATTTTGGTGAATTTACTCTGATGGCCAGTTTCTCTCTTGCCTATTATTATTTTTTCACAGTTCTTCTTTGATATGTGATTCAACTTATTCTGAGTCTTTAAAATTGCCCAGGGAAACAGATGTGGCTCAAGCAATTAGGCTCCCATCTACCATATAGGAGGTTCAAGGTTTGATTCTCAGGGCCTCCTGGTGAAAGGCAAGCTGGCCCATGTGGTGAGCTGGCCCATGCAGAGAGCTGGCCCACACAGAGTGCTGGCCCACACGGAGAGCTGGCACAGCAAGATGCAACAAAAAGAGACACAGAGGAGAGACAATAAGAGACACAGCAGACCAGGGAGCTGAGGTGGCATAAGAGATTGAATGCCTCTCTCCCACTCTGGAAGATCCTGGATTGGTTCCCAGTGCTGCCTAAAGAGAAGACAAGCAGACACAGAAGAACACACAAAGAGCAGACAGTGAGCACAAAACAACAAGGCCAGGCAGCAGGGGGGGAGACAGAATAAATAAATAAATCTTTGAAAAATAACTGCCCAGCTTAAGTTATCAAAATCATGCCAGGGACTCACTAATGGGGCACAGATTTTGTCCCAGAGAGACCCAAGTACAGTTTTTGTTCATGCAATTTCCAGAACAGTCAGCAGATGGTGCTTGTTGGCGCATCTTTCCACGGAGGTGTATCTCGGTTTTCTGGCCAGAGCCAAGATTCAAAATGGGCTCCGCTGGTCGAATTCACTGAAGAAAACCCTGACTTCCCCTCCCTTTTCTCTGTAACAGCTGACAGGGAAGAAGACATCTGTTCCCCTCCGTCAGCTGTAATGAGCTAAGGGTTTTACCCAGCTTAATATCTTGGGATTGGGAAGGATTCCCTTCCTGGCTGCCAGGAGGTTTAGTAACTCACAGTATGTTGTTTTGGGTTCTTTGTCTCTCTGTCCCTCACCCTCCTGGGAGTTGTGAAGCACTGTTCTGGTCTGCTGACCCCCCAAAGCAGGTCTCTCAGGCAGCTTTTGGCTCTTTCTCTGTTGTTTTCATGAGAGAGCTGAGCTTTGTCTGCCTAATCTGACACCATCTTCCCACAGGCCTCTAATGTGTTTTTTTTTTAAGATTTATTTTTATTTATTTATTTCTCCACCCTCAATGTTTGCACTTGTTGTCTCCTTTGTTTCTGTTCATTGTATGCTTGTCTTCTTTTTAGGAGGCACCAGGAACCGAACCCAGGACCTCCCCTGTTGTAGGCAGGTGCCCAACTGCTTAAGCCACATCTGCTTCCCTCTAATGTGGTTTATTTGTTTTGTTTTGTTTTGTTTGTTTTTTCCTTTTTTTTTTTTTTTTTTGTTTCTAATGTGGTTTTGATCTTACCTATCCTGTCTTTCATTCCCATGAGCTCTGTTACTTTTATATTCAGGTTTTCAAATTCTTCTTTGTGCTCATTCAATTTCTTCTTGATGTTGTTTATCTCTTTCATTTTGTCTTTCAATTCATTAATTTGATTTTGGAAAATTTTTTTGTTTGTGTTTGCTTGTTTTCTGCTTGTTGTCTTGCTCATTGTTTGTTTGTTTTTGCTCATTGTCTTGCTTCTTTTTTTTCACTCATTCTCTGCTCATTGTTTTTTTCTCATCTGCTCTTTTTTTTTTGCTCATTTTCTGCTCTTTGTTTTTGCTTGATGTCTGTTTGTTGTCTGCTCATTTTGTTTTTCTTCTTTATGAGGCACCAGAAACCAAACCTGGGACCTCCCATGTGGGAGGTGGGTGCTCAACTGCTTGAGCCATATCCACTCCCAGCTGCCACTTTCTAAAAAAGTGATTTTATTTATTTCTCTCCCTCATTGTTTGCACTTACTGTCTGCTCTCTGTGTCCATTTTGCTGTGTGCTCTCTGTGTCTGCTCATCTTCTCTTTAGGAGGCACCTGGAACTGAATCTTGGACCTCTCATGTGGGAGAGAGGCATTCAATCACTTGAGCCACCTCAGCTCCCTGCTTTGTTGTGTCTCTCATTGTCTTTCCTTTTTGTGTCTCTTTGTTGCATCATCTTGTTGCATCATCTTGTTGCGTCAGCTCATTGTGTCAGCTCGCCATGCTTACCTGCTGCACCAGCTCACTGTTTTGTTTGTCTTCTCCAGGAGGCACCAGGAACTGAACCGGGGACCTCCCATGTGGTAGGTGGGAGCTCAATCGCTTGAGCCACATCCACCTCCCCCAGATGCCACATTTAATTCACAATTTTGCCATTTGTAAGTCTTTTCCTTTGTCCTCTCTTCTGGGTAATATCCAGCCTTCCCCTCATGCCCCAAACCCTAGAAGATTTATTTCCATGCTGTTTCTGCCTGTCCTCTAGCTATTTCTCTGGGAGAGAAGAGAGTCCCTTGTCTTTCTAGTTCACCATCTTGCCTGAAGTCTCTCTATTTTTCCTTTTGTTGCTCCTGCTTTGGGCGTAAAGTCCAAGAAACCACCACCTACCACAAGATCTTTTAGATGTTTCCCTACATTTTCTTCTAGTAGTTTTATGGTCCTGGCTTTTTATATTTAGGTCTTTGATCCATTTTTAGTTGATTCTTATATAGGGAGTGTGATATGAGTCCTCTTTCATTCTTTTGTTTACAGATATCCAGTATTCCCAGCACCATTTGTTGAAGAGACTGTTTTGTCCCGGTAACATGGATTGGTAGGTTTGTTGAAAACGAGTTGGCCATAGAGGTGAGGGTTTATTTATGAATTCTCAGTTCCACTCCACTGATGATCGATATGTCTATCTTTATGCCAATTCCATGCTGTTTTGAACACTGTAGCTTTGTAATATGATTCAATGTCAGGCACTGAAATTCCTTCCACATCTTTTCTTTTTTAGAATGCTTTTGGCTTATCGGGTGCACTTTCCCTTCCAAATAAATTTGGTAATTGCCTGTTTCTATTTCTGTAAAGTAGGCTGTTGGATTTTGTGGGTTTTTTTTTTTTTTTTTTTTTTTTTTTTGAGGTACTGGGGGCTGGGGATTGAACCCGGGACCTCGTATGTGGGAAGCCAGTGCTTAACCACTGAGCCACATCGACTACCCTGAGTTGTTTTTTTTTTTGTTTGTTTGTTTGTTTTGCTTGTTGATTGTTTTTGTTTTCTTCAGGAGGCACCCGGAACCTTCCATGTGGAAGGCTGGTGCTCAACGGATTGAACCACATCCATTCCCGGCTTTAGGATTTTTGATTGGTATTGCATCGAATTTTGGGTAGGTTTGACACTGTCACAATATTTAGTCTTCCGTTCCATGAACACTGAATGTCTTTCCATTTGTTTAGGTGTCCTTTGATTTCTTTTAGCATTGTTTTGTAGTTTTCTGTATATAGTTCTGGAACTTCTTTGCTTAAATTGATTCCTAGATATTTGAGTCTTTTGTTGCTATTATAAACAGAATTTCCCCCTGATTTCCTCCTTAGATTGTTCAGTACTAGTGTACAGAAATATAATTGATTTTTATGTGTTGATCCTGTATTCTGCCACGTTGCTGAATCTGTTTGTTAGCTCTAATAGCTTTGTTGTAGGCATTTCAGAACTTTCTAAATATAGGATCATGTCATCCACAAATAGTGAGAGTTTACTTCCTTCTTTCCAATTTGGATGACTTTTTTTTTAAAAAAAAAACTTATTTAATTGCTTAAGCTAGAAATTCTAGGACAATGTTGAGTAACAGTGGTGACAGTGGGCATACTTGTCTTGTTTCCAATCTTAGAGGGAAAGTTTTCAACCATTCCCTATTGAGTACGATGTTGGCTGTCTGTTTTTCATATATGCCCTTTATCATATTGAGGAAATAGCATTCTATTCCTATCTTTTGAAGTGTTTTTTATCAAGAAAGGATGCTGGGTTTTGTCAAATGCCTTTTCTGTATTGATCGAGATGATCATGTGTTTTGTTTTGTTTTTTTCATTCAATTTGTTAATGTGGTGTATTATGTTAATTGATTTTCTTATGTTGAACCACCCTTGCACACCAGGAATAAATCCCACTTGGTCATGGTGTATAACTCTTTTTGAAACACTGTTGAATTCTATTTGCAAGTGTTTTGTTGAGAATTTTTGCATCTATGTTCATTAGTGAGATTTGTCTGTATTTTTCTTTTAGTATCTTTATCTGGATTTGGTATTAGAGTGATGTTAACTTCATAAAATGTGTTGGGTAATTTTCCCTCCTCTTCAATTTTTTGGAAGAGTTTAAACAGGATTGGTGTTAATTCTTCTCAAAATGCTTGGTAGAATTCACCTGTTAAGCCATATGGTCCTGGGATTTTCTTTGTTGGGAGATTTTTGATGACTGATTCAATCTCTTTAAATGTGATTGGTTTGTTATGTTCTTGTATTTTTTGTAGCATCAGTGTAGGCTGTTTGTGGGTTTCTAGGAATTTGTCCATTTCACCTAGATTATCTAGTTTGTTGGCATACAGTTTCTCATAAAATCCTCATGATTCTTTTTATTTCTGTGGAGTCAGGTCAGTCATAATTTCCCCTATTTCATTTCTGATTGTATTTATTTGCATCTTCTCTTTTTCTTTGTTAGTCTAGCTAAGGGTTTGCCAATTTTATTGATCTTTTCAAGAAACCAACTTTTAGTTTTGTTGATTTACTCTATTGATTTTTTTGTTGTTGTTATTGTTCTCAATTCCATGTATTTCTGCTCTAATCTTTATTATTTCTTTCCTTCTGCTTGCTTCAGAAATGGTTTGCTGTTCTTTTCCTGGTTTCTCCAGTTGTCCAGTTAGATCTTTGATTTTAGCTCTTTTATATTTTTTATTTTTTTCATTTTTTCCAGGAGACACCCAGGATTGAACCCAGGATATCATACATAGGAAGCAGGCACTCAACCATTGGACTACATCTGCTCCTTCTTCTCTCTCTTTTTTTTAAAGATTTATTTATTTATTTCTCCCTCTCCCTCCTTGTTGTTGTTTGGGTTTTTTTGCACTCGCTGTCTACTCTCTGTGTGTTTTTCTGTGTCTGCTTGTCTGCTCTTTAGGCGGCACCAGGGACCGATCCTGGAACCTTCCAGAGTGGAGAGAGGCGCTGAATCTCTTGTGCCACCTCAGCTCCCTGGTCTGCTGTATCTCCTATTGTCTCTCTTCTGTGTCTCTTTTTTGTTGCGTCATCTTGGTGTGCCAGGTCTCCGTGCAGGCCAGCACTCTGCGTGGGCCAGCACTTCACGTGAGCTGGCTCTCTGCTCAGGCCAGCTTGCTTTTCACCAGGAGGCCTTGGGAATCAAACCCTGCACCTCCTTTATGGTAGACGGGAGCCAATCACTTAAGCCATATCTGCTTCCCACTCTTTTTTTTTATTTTTTTATTTTTTTATTTTTTTATTTTTTTTACGGGAGGTCCCGGGTATCGAACCCGGGTCCCTCCATATGGGAGACGGATGCCCAACCATTTGAGCCACATCCGTCCCCCTCTTTTTTTTTTTAATATCGGTGTTTAAGGCTATAAATTTCCTTCTCAGCACTGCCTTTGCTGTATCCCATAAGTTTTGATAAGTTGTGTTTTTGTTTTCATTTGTCTCAATATATTTACTAATTTCACTTACAATTTCTTCTCTGACCCAAAGATTGTTTAGGACTATGTTGTTTAGCCTCCACACATTTGCAAATGTTCCTATTTTCCCATCTATTATTGATTTCCAGTTTCATTCTATTATGATCTGAGAAGGTGCTCTGTATAATTTCAATCTTTTTATATTTATTGAGACCAGCCTTGTGACCGAACATGTGGTCTATCCTGGAGAAATATCCATTGGAAATTTAGAAGAATTTATAATCCACTGATTTGAGATGCAACATTCTGTATACGTCTGTTAAGACTGGAGCCCTTGTCATAGAGTCAAAATCTAGTCAAAATAGTCATAAATATCTATGTACTGATCCAGGGTGTCCCAAAATACATGAGAAAAACACTGGCAAAACTGAAGGGAGAAATAGACATTTCTACAATAATCATTGGAGATTTCAACACCCCTCTCACATCATTAGATAGAACAACTAGACCAGAAGATGAACAAGGAAACAGAGAACTTGAACAATATGATAAACAAGTTAGACCTAACACACATATACAGAACACTGCATCCAAACACAGCAGGTTATATATTCTTCTCAAGTGCCCAAGGATCTTTCTGCAGGATAGACCACATGTTAGGTCACAATTCAGCTCTCAATAAATATAAAAAGACTGAAATTATACAAAGCACCTTTTCAGATCATAATGGAATGAAACTGGAAATCAATAATAGACAGGAAAAAAGTAAATTTGCAAATGTGTAGAGGCTGAACAACACACTCCTAAATAATCAGTGGGTCAAAGAAGAAGTTGCAAGTAAAATCAGTAAATATATTGAAACAAATGAAAATGAGAACACAACATATTAAAACTTATGGGTTACAGTGAAGGCAGTCTTGAGAGGGAAATTTATAGCCCTAAATGCCTATATTAAAAAAGAAGAAAGACCTAAACTCAAAGACTTAACTGAACAACTAGAGAAACTATAAAAAGAACAGGAAGCCAACCGCAAAGCAAGCAGAAGGAAAGAAATAATAAAAATTGGAGCAGAAATAAATGAAAATGAGAACAGAAAAACAATAGAGAAAATCAACAAAACCAAATGCTGGTTCTTTGAGAAGATCAATAAAATTGACAAACCCCTAGCTAGACTAAAAAAGAAAAACAGAGAGAAGATGCAAATAAATACAATCAGAAATGAAAGGGGGTAGTTACAATGACCCCACAGAAGTAAAAAGAATCATAAGAGGATATTATGAAAAACTATATGCCAACAAACTAGACAACCTAGATGAACTGGACAAATTTCTAGAAACGCACAACCAACCTACACTGACGCTACAAGAAACACAAGAACTTAACAAACTAATCACATTTAAGGACATTGAATCTGTCATCAAAAATCTCCCAGCACATGGTCACGATGGGTGGACAATTACACAATAAATGAGGGAATCTGAATTCCTAGCCTGGAGAGCTCAGCCACAGTCTCCAAGGGAGCAGCAATAGTCCTCTGAGCACAGGGACAGTGTCTGTCAAAAGAGGATGACCCACTGATGTGTTCTTACTATTGATGACTACTCTTGTGAGTCTTTGCTCTTGTAACTGAGACTTAGCCTGCAGTTGTGGGGTGCCTAAGGGTTGCCACCTGAGAGCCTCCTTGTTGCTCAAATGTGGCCTCTCTCTAAGCCAAACTCAGCATATGATTGCACTACCTTCCCCCCAACGTGGGACATGACTCCCGGGGATGAGCCTCCCTGACAACGAGGGATTAATACCAAGTGCCAACTGGCAACACAACTGGAAAAAGACCTTGAATAAAAGGGGGAAAAGGTAAAGACAAATGAGTTTAAGTGGCTAAGACACTTCAAAGAGAGTTGGGAGGTCATCACAGAGGTAACTCTTACGCACACCTCAGTAGGAGCTCATAGAACATCTAAGTGCCTATCACCCCACACAGAGGGGCTCCTGAGAGCTCTGGAGACACCCAGGTCCTATATAAGTGGGGATAGCCCCAGAGACTGATGTCTTATCAGTGGGCTCTACTTTGGAATCTGTGCTCCTGAGAGTGACAGAATTGGACTCAAATAAGTCCTCTCTGCATATGGTTCATCAGTCCCTTCTATTCAAACCTATATGTGATGCAGAAGTTTTTAGGTATACTTCCAGAGACTGGAGCCTCTGGCCTACTTACGTGCCAGGTGTGCGTGGAATCTTGGTGGAGCTGCAACTCCTACCCTACAGCTCAATGGACTCATCCAAGTCACCTGGCGAGGAGACAACGATGGGCAACGGCCATCCCAGGGAATGAAGAGGGCCTGCATCTGCAGGCAGGATCATCCCACCCACCATATCCATGGGATATAAGCCCTCTCTCACTTGGAGGTGGAGTGGACATCACCATCCCAGTCCCCTCAGGATTGGGGGGAGAACTATGGGCTAGAGAGGACTTGATGGTATTCTGTTGTACACATATGGTGATTCTAGCAATAGAAGAAATTATAACAATGAGGTGGAGCCAGTGGCCACTTGACACTTTTGGGGCAGGGAGGGGACGAGTAGTTGAAATATAGGGGCTTCTTTGGGATTTGGAGGTTGTCCTGAGTACCGTTGTGGCAACGGATGTAGGCCATTTTAAATCAGCACTCACCACTCAGAACTGTGTGGGAGAGAGTGTGGTCTACGATGTGAACTGTGGTCTAGGGTTGGTGGCAAGGCCCCAGGATGTGTAAGTCCATTGAGGGTGGTGGGCCACACTTGTGGGAGATGTTTGTGTGGGATGTGGTGGGAGGTGTGGGGGGTGGGCAACATGGGAATCCCAGGGGGTTCTGTGTAGTATTTTCGGTAATCTAAGCACCTCTTAAAATATATTTATATATATATAAATAAATAAATAAATAAAAAGAAGTGGAAACAGAGAGATGGAGAGGTGAGGAATTTTCTTGTTTATTGTTTGTCATTTTGTTTACTATTATTGTTGAAATAATGAAAATACTCTAAGAATGATTGAAATGATGAATGCACAAATATGAGATAATACCAAATACTATTATTGTAAACATTGAATGAATTGTATGCTTTGTTAATATGTACCAATAAAATAAATTTGTTTAAAAAAAAAAAAAAATCTCCCAGCACTTCCCGGAAGTAGGCGGACTAGTAAGACACGGGAATCTCTTCTCCAGAAAAATAGCTAGAAGACAAGCTGAAAGAGCCCCGAAAAAGATCTTCTAGGGTTTAGGACAGCAGGTGAAGGCTGCACACCATCCAGAGGAGAGAGGGACAGAAGAGGGAAATCGCGACAACAGAACCATGAGTTGCAAGTAGCAGCTTCTCCTGCTATCGACACCCTCCCCCACACTCTTCAGAATTCTCGGGCCTCTGGGCCTGTGACCACAGACAAAGGGGGCTTCAGGGATCTGCCACTCCCTGAAAGGGGAGAGAGAGGGACACAGCCTTAGGCTGACTCAGGTTCTGACCGGAAATTTGGGCTCTGGAGCCCCAAGGATCCTTCACACAGAGACTAGGAAGGACTGGAGAAATTCGACCCTCGCAGCCTCCCTCTCTTCTAGCCTGGACTAATTGTTGAGGACTCCACGGGGAGAGGGGAGAGAGAGCCTGGGGCTGACCCTGCTTTTGACTCCCGGGTTTGGTCTGCCCTGTCCCGAGAACCCTTCCAGGCTAGGTGGGGCTGCGCCATTGTTTGCCTTGGAGCCTGCAAGGGGCTAAAGATATACAAACCTGGCAACCTCCTCCTCTACTAACAGGGACTGATTGTTGAGGATTCAGAAGGGAGTGGAAATATTTCCTAGCTGGGAAAAGGGGGGCGCTAAGAGAGAAGTCTGGAGAACTGTCTCAGAAAGTTTGAATCACAGGGCACTTAGCCCCCAGACAGGAAGCTCTATCACATTGATCTGGCCTGTGTCACAACAAATACGCTCCGACCAGGCATTGAATTGAGAACTGCCAACAAGCACCATCTCCTGGCAGACAAGGAAGTGCACATAAGAAAATTAATAAGTAAGAGAGGCTTTTCCTGGCCTCTATAGCCTCCCTGCCCAAGGCCCTAGGAAACGATGCTACAACCAATTACTGGGTCCAGTGCACAGTGTTGACAAACCAGCAGAACAATCCTAACAATCAAGGTTGAGCCAAAAATCAAAGAGCTGTGGTAACTCACAGACTCTTGCCACTAAAACCCCATAAAAGAGAAAGAGATAGAGCATCTAAGTAAAATACAAACTAACCAGATGCCTAAGCACCAGCAAAAAATTACGAGCCATACTAAGAAAATAGAAGACATGGCCCAAGAAAAGGAATACAGCAAAGTCCCAGAAGAGATACAGAATGTGAGAGAACTAATCAGTGAGATGAGCACAAATTTCCAACATCAAATTAATGAGATGAAAGAGAATGTAGTTAAAGAGATCAATGACATCAAGAAGTCATTGAGTGAACGCAAAGAAGAATTTGAAATCCTGAACAGAAAAGTAACAGAATTCATGGGAATGAAAGACACAATAGATGAAGTAAAAAATATATTTGAAGCATACAACAGCAGACTCAAAATGATAGAAGAAAGAATAAGTAATACTGAAGACAGAGCAGCTAAAATTGAAGAGAGAAAAGAACAGAGAGAGAAAAGAATGGAAAAAATTGAGCAGGGGCTCAGAGAGTTCAATGACATGACAAAACGCAAGAACATACATGTCATGGGAGTTCCAGAAGGAGAAGAGAAAGGAAAAGGGGCAGAAAGAGTATTTGAGGAAATAATAGCTGAAAATTTCCCAACACTCAAGAAAGAAATGAACTTTCATGTCCAAGAAGCACACCATACCCCAATAAGAATAAATCCAAATAGACCTACGCCAAGACACATATTATTCAGAATGTCAAATGTAAAAGATAGAGAAAATGCTCAGAGCAGCAAGAGAAAAGCAAATGATCACGTACAAAGGACGTCCAGTAAGACTTTGTGCAGATTTCTCTTCAGAAACCATGGAGGCGAAAAGACAGTGGTATGATACAATTAGGAAACTGAAAGAGAAAAACTGCCAGCCGAGAATTCTTTACCCAGCAAAACTGTCCTTCAAATATGAAGGTGAATATAAAGTATTCACAAACAAACAGAAACTAAGAGAGTTTGCAAAAAAGAATCCACCTTTGCAGGAAATATTAAAGGAAGCCTTAGAACCTGAAAGAAAAAGACAGGAGAGAGAGGCTTGGAGGAGAGTATAGAAGAAAGAAAAGCAGAAAGGATAACCAAAAGAGTAAAAAGAAAGACAAAAATAAGATGACATATGAAAACTAAAGAATAAAATGGAGGAAATAAATAGTGCATTTTCAGTAATATCATTGAATGTGAATGGATTAAATTCCCCAATCAAAAGATACAGGCTGACAGAATGGATAAAAAAACATGAGCCATCCATATGCTGCTTACAAGAAACTCACCTCAGACACAAGGATACAAGCCGGCTGAAAGTAAAAGGTTGGGAAAAGATACTCCATGCGAATAGTAAACAGAAAAGAGCAGGGGTAGCTATACTAATATCAGATGAAACAGACTTCAAATGCAAAAAAGTGATAAGAGATGTGGAAGGCCATTATATATTAATAAAAGGGACGATCCTCCAGGAAGATATAACAGTCATAAGTATCTACGCACCTAACCAGGGTGCCCCAAAATATATGAGACAAACTCTGGCAAAACTGAAGGGAGAAATAGACATTTCTACAATAATCGTTGGAGACTTCAACACCCCTCTCCTCTCTCACATCATTAGATAGAACAACTAGACAGAAGATCAACAAGGAAACAGAGAACTTGAACAATATGATAAACAAGTTAGACCTAACAGACATATACAGAACACTGCATTCAAACTCAGCGGATTATACATTCTTCTCAAGTGCCCATGGATCTTTCTCCAGGATAGAATACATGTTAGGTCACAATACAGCTCTCAATAAATATAAAAAGATTGAAATTATACAAAGCTCCTTCTCAGATCATAATGGAATGAAACTAGAAATCAATGACAGGAAAAAAGGAAATTTTCAAATGTGTGGAGAATGAACAACACACTCTTAAATATTCAGTGGGTCAAAGAGGAAATTGCAAGTGAAATCAGTAAATATATTGAGACAAATGAAAATGAGAACACAACATATCAAAACTTATGGGATACAGCAAAGGCAGTCTTGAGAGGGAAATTTATAGCCCTAAATGCCTATATTAAGAAACAAGAAAAGCTAAACTCAAAGATTTAACTGAACAGCTTGAGAAACTAGAAAAAGAACAGCAAACCAATCCCAAAGAAAAAAGAAGGAAAGAAATAATAAAGATAAGAGCAGAAATAAATGAAAATGAGAACAGAAAAGCAATAGAGAAAATCAACAAAACCAAAAGCTGGTTCTTTGAGAAGATCAATAAAATTGACAAACCCCTCGCTAGACTAACAAAGAAAAAAAGAGAGACGATGCAAATAAATACAATCAGAAATGAAAGGGGGGAAATTACAAATGACCTCACAGAAATAAAAAGAATCATAAGAAGATTTTATGAGAAACTATATGCCAACAAGCTAGACAACCTGGATGAAATGGACAAATTTCTAGAAACTCATAACCAACCTACACGGACACAACAAGAAATACAAGAACTTAACAAACCAATCACAATTAAGGAGATTGAATCCGTCATCAAAAATCTCTCAGCAAAGAAAAGTCCAGGACCAGATGGCTTCACGGGTGAGTTCTACCAAGCATTTCTAAAAGAATTAACACCAATCCTGTTTAAACTCTTCCAAAAAATCAAAGAGGAGGGAAAATTACCCAACACATTTTATGAAGCCAACATCACCCTAATACCAAAGCCAGATAAAGATTCCACAAGAAAATTACAGACCAATCTCTCTCATGAACATAGATGCAAAAATTCTCAACAAAATCCTTGCAAATCGAATCCAACAGCATATCAAAAGACTTATAGGGAAGCGGCTGTGGCTCAATCAGTAGGGCTCCCGTTTACCATATGGGAGGCCCCGGGTTCGGTTCCCGGGGCCTCCTGGTGAAGGCAAGCCCACCTGCACGGCGTGGTTAGCTGACCCAGAGAGCACAAGCAGCAAGGGGGGGATAAATGAATAAATAAATAAATAAATCTTAAAAAAAAAAAAAAAAAAGACTTATACATCACAACCAAGTGGGATTTATTCCTGTTATGCAAGGCTGGTTCAACATAAGAAAATCAATCAATGTAATACACCACATTAACAAATTGAAGGAAAAAAACACATGATCATCTCAATAGATGCAGAAAAGGCATTCAACAAAATCCAACATCCTTTTTTGATAAAAATACTTCAAAAGATAGGAATAAAAGGAAAATTCCTCAATATGATAAAAGGCATATATGAAAAGCCCACAGCCAACATCATACTCAATGGGGAAAGGTTGAAAGCTTTCCCCCTAAGATCAGGAACAAGACAAGGATGCCCACTGTCACCATTGTTATTCAACATTGTACTAGACGTTCTAGCTAGGGCAATTAGACAAGACAAAAAAATTAAAGGCATCCAAATAGAAAAAGAGGAAGTAAAACTCTCACTGTTTGCAGATGACATGATCCTGTATTTGGAAAATCCTGAAGTATCCACAACAAAGCTACTTGAACTAATAAATGAGTTCAGCAAAGTGGCAGGATATAAGATCAACACGCAAAAATCAGTAATGTTTTTGTACACTAGTACTGAACAATCTGAGGAGGAAGCAGGAGGAAAATTCCATTTTCAATAGCAACAAAAAGACTCAAATACCTAGGAGTTAATTTAACCAAGGAAGTACAGGACCTATATGCAGAAAACTACAAAACAATGCTAAAAGAAATTTAAAAAGACCTAAACAAATGGAAAGACATTCTGTGTTCATGGATTGGAAGAATAAATATCGTGACGATGTCAATCTTGCCCAAACTGATTTATAGATTCAATGCAATACCAATCAAAATCCAACAGCTTACTTTACAGAATTAGAGAAGGCAATCACCAAATTCATTTGAAAGGGTAAGCTCACCCGAATAGCCAAAAGTATTCTAAAATAGAAGAGCAATGTGGGAGGAATTTCACTGCCTGACCTTGAAACATATTACAAAGCTGCAGTGGTCAAAACAGCATGGTACTGGCATAGAGATAGACATATCTATCAGTGGAATAGAATTGAGAATCCAGAAATATACCCTCACCTATAGAGTCAACTGGTTTTTGACAAACCTACCAAGCCCACGCTGATGGGGAAAAAAACAGTCTCTTCAACAAATGGTGTTGGGAGAACTGGGTATCTATAACCAAAAGAATGAAAGAGGACCCCTATCTCACCCCCTATACAAGAATCAACTCAAAATGGATCAAAGATCTAAATATAAAAGCCAGGATCATAAAACTACTAGAAGAAAATGTAGGGAAACATCTTCAAGACCTTGTAGTAGGTGGTGGTTTCTTGGACTTCACACCCAAAGCACGTGCAACAAAAGAAAAAGTAGATAAATGGGACCTCCTCAAAATTAAACACTTTTGCACCTCACAGGAATTTGTCAGAAGGGGTAAAAGGCAGCCAACTCAATGGGAAAAAATATTTGGAAATCACATATCTGATAAGGGTTTAATATCCAGGATATATAAAGGGATGTTACAACTCAACAATAAAAAGACAAATGACCCAGTTAAAAAATGGGCCAAAGACTTGAATAGACATTTCTCCGAAGAAGAAATACAAATGGCAAAAAACACATGAAGAAATGCTCAACATCACTTATTAGGGAAATGCAAATCAAAACTACAATGAGACATCATTTCATACCTATCAGAATGGCCACTATTAAAAAGACAGAGAACTATAAATGTTGGAGAGGATGTGGAGAGATAGGAACACTTCTTCATTGTTGGTGGGAATGCAGGATGGTACAACCACTATGGAGGACTGTTTGGCAGTTCCTAAAGAAGTTGAATATAGACTTGCCACATGACCCTGCAATACCACTACTGGGTATATACCCAGAAGAACTGAGAGCAGTGACACGGACAGACATCTGCACACCGTTGTTCATAGCCACATTATTCACCATTGCCAAAAGTTGGAAACAACCCAGGTGTCCATCAACAGATGAATGGATAAACAAACTGTGGTCTATTCACACGATGGAATATTATGCAGCTGTAAGAAGAAATGAAGTCATAAAGCATATGGCAACGTGGATGAACCTGGAGGACATTATGTTGAGTGAAGCAAGCCAGACACGAAAGGACAAATACTGTATGAATGCATTATTATGAACCAAATATATTGTGTAATATATTGTTTGATTAAAAAAAAAAAATTACATGTATCCATTACATTTAATTGAGAAATGTATATATTTATTCAACTGTGTTTACTCTTTAGTGTTTAATTGTTTATGTTTTCAATTATTAAATGTACAATATAAAGTTAAAAAAAAAAAAAAAATCTCCCAGCAAAGAAAAGCCCAGGACCAGATGGCTTCACAGGTGAGTTCTACCAAGCATTTCTAAAAGAATGAACACCAATCCTGTTTAAACTCTTCCAAAAAATTGAAGTGGAGGGAAAATTACCCAAAACATTTTATGAAGCCAACATCACCCTAATACCAAAGCCAGATAAAGGTACTATGTCTGCTTTTTTTTTTTTTTTTTTAAGATTTTATTTATTTATTCATTTATCCCCCCCTTGCTGCTTGTGCTCGCTGGGTCAGCCAACCACGCCGTGCGGGCGGGCCTGCCTTCACCAGGAGGCCCCGGGAACCGAACCCGGGGCCTCCCATATGGTAAACCTGAGCCCTACTGATTGAGCCACAGCCGCTTCCCCTACGTCTGCTTTTTAAACTGTTAATTATTCCACCCCTTTGCTAATAGCATGGGTGGAGTCCCATGTGTTTGCTGTTTGATTGATTAACCCACCATCAATCCCGAGCCAATGATAATGTCCCAGGAGAATTATCTGGCGCTCCTCCTAGCTTCTGGGAGAAATCTTGCAAGGATCTTCCAGCAGCCATCTTGGGTTATCAGTGTCCATGTGGAAACCTATATCTTTTTTTTTTTTTTTTTTTTTTTTTTTTTTTTACC
>JAKSZT010053801.1:1772329-1835839 GCA_026826555.1 Tolypeutes matacus | reverse complement strand
TTTTTTTTTTTTTTTTTTTTTTTTTTTTTTTACCAGGAGGTACCAGGGATCGAACCCGGGTCCCTCCATATGGGAGACGGACGCCCAACCAGTTGAGCCACATCCGACCCCCAGCCTATATCTTTTGATTGGGAGTTTAGTCTATTCACATTCAATGATATTACTGTAAATGTATTATTTACTTCCACCATTTTATTCTTTGGTTTTCATATGTCATATCTTTATTTTTTCTGTCTTTTTACTCTTTTGGTTATCCTTTCTGCTATTCTTGCTTTCTACACCCTCCTCCAAGCCTCTTTCTCCTGTCTTTTTCTTTAAGGCTATAAGGCTTCCTTTAATATTTCCTGCAAAGTGGATTCTTTTTTACAAACTTCCTTAGTTTCTGTTTGTTTGCCAATATTTTAAACTCACATTCATATTCAAGGACAATTTTGCTGGATAAAGAATTCTCTGCTGGCAATTTTTCTATTTCTGTATCCTAATTGTATCATACCACTGTTTTCTCGCCTACATGGTTTCTGATGAGAAATTCTCACTAAGTCTCACTGGGTGTATTAGTCAGGGTTCTCCAGGGAAAGAGAATCAACAGGAGATATCTGAAAATAGTATGAGATTTTATATAAGTCTTTCATGTGACTGTGGGAATGCACAAGTCCAGGTTCTGCAGGTAGGCTGCAAACCAGGGGCTCTGATGAAAGTCCAGCGAAGGTCCTTGATGAGTTTCTGGGAGACATTGGCTGTCCAAAGACAAGATGGGAAATTATCTCTGAATGCTGAAATCACTTCCCCTTTAAAGGAATTCAACTGATTGAATAAAGCATCACTCATTGCTGACGGCAATGTCCTTGGTTGATGTAGATGTATTCAGCCAACTATGCATTAAACTCACTGATGACTAAAGCCTATAAATGTCCCTGTATTACAGTTATCCCAGTGCTTGCCTGACCAAACAACTGGGCACAATTACCTGGCAGAGTTGACATATTAGCCTAACCATTGCACTGGGCATCCCTTATATGTGATGGTTTGCTTCCTCTTGCTGCTCTCAGAATATTCTCTTTCTCTTTAACCTTTGACATTCTGAGTAGTAAGTATCTTTGAGTAGGTCTATTTGGATTTATTCTGATTGGTTATACTGCACTTTTTTTTTTTTTTTTTTTTTAAAGATTTTATTTATTTATTCATTTATTCCCCCCTTGCTGCTTGTGCTCGCTGGGTCAGCTAACCACGCCGCGCGGGCGGGCTTGCCTTCACCAGGAGGTCCCAGGAACCGAACCCGGGGCCTCCCATATGGTAAACGGGAGCCCTACTGATTGAGCCACAGCCGCTGCCCTGCACTTTTTAGACATGTAAGTTCATTTCTTTCATGAGAGTTGGGAAATTTTCAGCCATTATTTCCTCAAATACTCTTTCTGCCACCTTTCCCTTCTCTTCTCTTTCTGGAACTCCCATGACACGTATGTTGTTGCATTTCATGTTTTCATTCAACTATGTGAGCTCCTGCTCAATTTTTTCCATTCTTTTCTCTCTGTGTTCTTTTCTCTCTTCAATTGCAGCTGTTCTGTCTTCTGTATCACTTATTCTTTCTTCTATCATTTTGAGTCTGCTGTTATATGTCTCTACTGTGTTTTTTATCTCACCTATTGTGTCTTTCATTCTCATGGCTGTTATTTTTTCTCTCCAGGTTTTCAAATTCTTCTTTGTGCTCAATCAGTGTCTTCTTGATGTCCTTTGTCTCTTTAGCCATATTGTATTTCAACTCTTTAATTTGATTTTGGAAATTTGTATAAATCTCTTTGATTAGTTGTCTCATATCCTATGTCTCATCTGTGGCTTTGATACATTCCTTTGCTTGGGCTATTTCTTCCATTTTCTTGGTATCACTTGTAATTTTTTGCTGTTATCTAGGCATCTACTTATGATGGTAAGCTTACTATGATGTTCAGTTTCTCTCTCTGCCATATGTATTTAGTGGTAGGAGGCTGTGTGTTACTGCTGTTCTTTGATTCTTGCTTCAACCTGTTTTAGGTCTTTAGGATTGCCCTTGTTAGTTGCTCAGATCTGGGTCATGGACCCAGTAATAGTTGCAGTCATACTTCCAAGAGTCTTGGGGAGGGAGGCTGTAAATCCATAAAAAAGCATCTCTTACTTATTTACTTTTGATTTCCTCACATGAACTTCCTTGGTCAGCCAGCAGATCATGCTCTTCAGCAGCCTTCTCCATTCAAAGCCTGGTTGGAGTGTGTTTGCTGTAAGGTGGGCTAGATCAGTGTGAAATAGGACCCTACCTGGAGGCTAAGAGCCTTCAAATTTTCTCAGAGGTTATTCTCCAACCTTTGCTGGGAGTCCACTCTCTTTTCCTGGGTGGGAAATAATTCCACTCCCCTCTCTGTCTTCAACAAACAATCCTGGTCAGTAGGGAGGGTGATTGAGTGGTTCAGATCACTTTAGTCTTATGCTGGCTCCCAAGGCAAAAAAAGGCATGGCCCCTCCTGGCCTGGAAGAGCTCATGAGACACAGCAGACCAAATCTGTGGGTCAAAATCTGAGTCAAAAAAAAAAAAAAAAATCTGAGTCAGCCTTAGGCTGTGTCCCTCTCTCTCCTGTTTCCTGGAAAGGTGGATCCTTGCAGCTTCCCTTGTCTGTAGCCACTGGCCTGATGCTCTCCATTTCCACAGAGGCAGTACCCTGGTCATATCAGGTTAGGAAAAATGTCATATTGTGGGCTAGTTTATTACATTCAGGAACAGTAATTTGTTCACACATCAAGAGACTGTGCCTTATTACAAGGGGTAGAAAAGCATGTGTTAACAAAAATGTAAACACTTTCCTTTTCTCAAATTCCTGATTTTACCACATGGCTTGGATTAATAATCAGTTTTTTCATCCTCAGCAGATTCCTATCCAAACATAAAATGTCCAAATTCCTCATTTCATTATTTTTTCTATTTGAAGGAAGCTGTTTTCCTGAAAATGAGTTCTGGGTCAATTAACTGGAAAAATGATGGAAAATTTGGTTCCTACCAAGATATTCTTCCACCTGCCTTGGCATAGAATATATCATTTGCTGAGGAAGTTTCATCTCTAGGGAACAGATCAGAAGTTTGTGCTATGCTCTGGTGACAGAAGGAGGAGCTCTCCCTCTTCACCCCTGTCCAGTCTGTGGTTCTGGGTGTGTCCTCAGACAAACCCTCAGACATTTCCAGGGAGTATCCGGATACCAGCCACCTTCGGAACCACGTGGGGCCCTGCCTCCCCTTATAAGGGCCTTTGTGAATATATCGGTCCCACCAGATAATTCAGGATAATCTCTCCATCTTGAATTCTTAATTTAATCATATCTGCATAGTCCCTTTTGCCATGAAAGGTGACATATTCACAGGTTCTGGGGATCAGGATGTGCACGTTTGGGGGCACATTATTCAGTTGACTATAGTATTTCACAGAACCAAGAGCAAGAATGATTCTAGCCTTCTGGAACTAGCAAAGAGATGCTACCATAACCATGAACCCACATATGTTCTTCCTATCTCTCCTCTCATTCTGCCTCTGTTTCTCTGCTTTGGGCTTCTTTCCTAGCAGATGGGCTTCCTCTGGTTCTCAGTCCTCACAGTAGAAAAATGGCCACAACTCAGTGCCTGAGCTTTACATGTTTTAGATTCAGTCACATGAAGAGACTAAATTATTTCTTTCTCAGAACCAATTCCAAGTTCCTGGGGGAGGGGAGGTAGGCAGGCAATCTTCTTGGCACAGGTGTCCATCTCTGGATCAATAGCTAGTACAGGAGGGCAAGAGGGCAGAGTCTTACACGGTGTAAACATGGCTACAGGAAGCCACCCATTTGACCCTGTGGAAAGAGGACAGAGAAGGGGTATTCATTGTGAGGTCTACAAATACCCCAAAGAAGTACCTATCAGTTATGATACATACCTTTACCCCTAAGCATATATTTTCATAATCTACTTGGGACATTTTGACAGAAAAAGTTAAGAAGCATTGACAGAATCAATAAATGTATGTTGAATGATTAATTGAAAGAATGTATGATAGTGGATACATATTTTGCCAAAATTCATTCCTTATATTTGCAAAGGTACATTCTGTCTAGTCAAAATAACAATTCTTATTCTTTACCCTTAGTATATGACCTTAAACCTTAAACTGGGTTTGGGTTCCCATATGTTACTTCAGCTCCCCAACCTGACTGTTCTTTGCTCTTATTTCTCTTTTGCTCTCTTTTTGCCACTGGCCACCACTGCTGGCCTCGTGGCAGAGGGCTGGCACCCTTGCTGATTAGTTCTTTCAGATCTTACTGATCACCATGGCTACTCTGGTCATTGGCCACTCTAACCAGCTTTATGGCCAGTGATCAACTGGATATCTTTCTTCTACCCATTTCAGCTCTTGGATTCCAAAGATCCCTCATATCTTTTTTTTCTGGCATGTCCCTAAACTGTCAATATCCAGCTTCCTTTTTAAAGTAGGCAGACCAATTTTTTTTACAAGGAAGCATCACTCATGATAAAACACACACACATACACACATGCACAATATAGGATCTTAAGGGAGGGCAACAGGCAAGCACACACATACTTAAAAAAAAAACAATTTATTCATACATGAACATACATTAACTGTAAGTGTTCAGTAAACATGGTGAACTTACAAAACAAACATGTATAACATCATACAAGCCTCTGACACATCTCCCCACCACAAATACTTTGCATTGTTGTGAAATATTTGTTAACAAATTATGAAAGAGCATCATCAAAGTATTACTACTAACTATAGTCTGTATCTTACTCCCCTATACTTTTTTAAAAAGGATTTATCTATTCATTTATTTACTTTTATCCATTTTTACCCTCCTGCCCCCTTTCTGCTGTTTTTGTGTCCATTCGCTGGGCAATTCTCTATGTCTCTTTCCTACCCTCTCTTCTCATCCTTCTCCTCCTGTCTTCACTGGGATTCGATCCTCAGAAACTCCGACGTGGGAGAGAGGCGTCCTACCGCCTGCACCTCCTTGGTTCCTGGTTTTTTGGCGCACCTCGTCTTGGCTCTCCCTTGTGTCACTCTCCTGTTATGTCATCATCTTGCTGCGTGACTCGCGGGGCCTGGCAGTGCACCCATGCGCAGGGCCTGGGGGGCTCACCCGCTCGCGCGCCTGACGGCACACCTGTGCTATATCTCTTAAGGTTGACCAAAGATACCTAGAGTAACAGTCATTTCCCATACTGGATGGTCATATAATAAATCAGGCTTAGTTTATCACCAGCATCCTAAAAGCCAGACCTAGGGAGAAAAACTAGGTCTGGGGATACACGCATGGTTTCTAATACAGCGAATGTTTAGCCTGCCCTGATTATCACAAAATCAGGACAGCATGAATATTTGCATACACACACATACTTAAGAATAGCTTCTGGATAAAATCTCTGAGATATGGTCCTCCTTAGGATCAACAATATTTTGGGGGTATCTTTTCCTCTTTCCCATTTCAAAAATTTCTCCTTTCTGAAGAAGTATTTGCTGATGATATTATCCTATATCTAGAAAATCCTGGAAAGTCCACAACAAAGCTACCAGAAATAAAAGACAAGTTCAGCAAAGTGGTGGAATACAAGATTAATACGCAAAAATCAATAGTGTTTCTAGACACTACTGATAAGCAATCTGAGGAGGAAATCAGAAAAAAAATCCATCTACAATAGAGACTAAAAAAATCAAATATTAATGAATAAACTTAACCAAGGACATAGAGGACCTGTATGCAGAAAACTGCAAAACACTGCTAAAAGAAACAAAAGAAGACTTACATAAATGGAAGAACAAAGACTAATTATCATTAAAATGTCAATTCTACCCAAACTGATTTACAGATTTATAGGTTCGATTCCTGGGGTCTCCTGATGAAGGCAAGCCGGCCCAAGCGGCACAGTGAGCTGACGCAGCAAGATGACCCAAAAAAGGGAGACAAGCAGACACAGAAAAACACACAGCAAATGGACACAGTGAGCACAAGCAGCAAGGGGGATAAATAAATAAAAATAAATCTTAAAAAAAAAAAAAAAATTACAATATCATTTCACACCTTTTAAAATGGCCACTATTAAAAAGTTGGAAAACTACAAGTGTTGGAGATGATATGGAGAGATAGGAACACTTATTCTCTGTTGGTGGGAATGTAGAATGATACAGCCACCGTGGAGGATGGTTTGGCAGTTCCTAAGGAATTTGAATATAGACTTGCCATGTGACCCAGCAATACCACTACTAGGTATATACCCAGAAGAACTCAGAGCAGTGACATGAACAGACATCTGCACACCAATGTTCACAGCGGTATTAATTCACAATTGCCAAAAGATGGAAACAACCCAGGTGTCCATCACCTGATGAATGGATAAACAAACTATAGTGTATACACACTTTGGAATATCATGCAGCTGTAAGAAGAAATGAAGTCGTGAAGCATTTGACAACATGGATGAACCTGGAGGACATTATGTTGAGTGAAGCAAGCCAGACACAAAAGGACAAATACTGTATGATTATGCTATTATGAACTAAATATATTATGTAGGGAAGCGGCTGTGGCTCAATCAGTAGGGCTCCCGTTTACCATATGGGAGGCCCCGGGTTCGGTTCCCAGGGCCTCCTGGTGAAGGCAAGCCCGCCCGCACGGCGTGGTTAGCTGACCCAGCGAGCACAAGCAGCAAGGGGGCGATAAATGAATAAATAAATAAAATCTTTAAAAAAAACAACAACAAAAAAAACTATTTAAAAAAAAAGAATATTGTTAATAATAATAATAATAAATATATTATGTAAACTCATGGAGTTAATTAGAATGTAGGTCACCAGAAAATAGAATGAGGGTTGAGAATGGAAAGCTGAGGGTTAATCTGTGCAGAATTGGTAAAAAGGTTGTTTGTAAATCTTTGGAAATGACAAGAAATGGTGAAAGTACATCATAGTGTTTATAACTAGCAAAGCTATTATATGGGTATGACAGTAGTTGAAAGGGAAAGTCCAAGGTCATGCATATTACTAGAAGGAAAGTTTAAAAATGTAACATGGGACTGTATAATAGTGAAACCTCATTTGAAATATTAATATGGGTAATATTGCATATATAAGATTGTTTTTATAAATTATAAATACAAATAAACTAAAGATATGGAAAAAGAAGAGCAGAAAAAAACAAAACAAAACAAAAAACTTCTTTCACAGTTGAGAGACAGTGTTCATTTTGCCAAAGCTGCATGAAGCTCAAGCTGGAATTGTGCCCCTTTGGCTCTTAAAATCCTTTGGCACTGTCTTTCCCCCAAAGTACAATCTATACTTTTGTACATACAGCATCAGCCTTTCCCCATTGTCAAATTAATGAATTCAGTACAAAAACACACATTGAATAGCCACTATTTTTCTTAAGTAACTTAGGGGCAATGCTTTCCCCCCATCATGGGCAGGCTTCTCACCCCAAACAATCCTCTCTGCAGTTGCTGACTTGGCAGAAACGGATTGGGTCTCTCCCAGGGCTCCTCCCCCATCCAGTTACTAACCTCTTCAAAAGAGGAAGTCAGTACTGAACTCCTTCCCTGGTTAAGCCCCAGCAAGCCCTCTTGCCAACAAAAAAGGGAGTCAAACCTGGACTGTCCAGTCCCATAACAGTCCCCAGACTTTAGGACAGATCTATTTCCTGGATCATAGAGTGAGGACATGATGCCAAAGTGCTCACCCACCTCCCACGTCCCCTGGGAAGCATAATAAAAATCAGTTTGAGGGGGCAGATGTGGCTCAAATGGTTGGGCATCCGTCTCCCATATGGAGGGACCTGGGTTCGATCCCCGGGACCTCCTGGTAAAAAAAATAAAATAAAATAAAATAGTAAAAATAAAAAAATAAAATTTAAAAATAAAATAAAATGAAAATCCTTTTTAAAAAGAAATCAGTTTGGGGAATGCGGATGTAGCTCAAGTGGTTGAGCGCCTGCTTCCCATGTACAAGGGTTCGATCCCCGGTACCTCCTAAAAACAAAACAAACCAATGGAAAAACCAACTCAGAGGAACTCCGTGGTTGAGCGCTGGCTTCCCACATAGGAAGTCCCATTACCTAAAAAAAAAAAAAAAAAAAAAAAAAAAAAATCAGTTCAGCTTTCACTAAGAAAAAGGCTGACATTCCCAGAAGGAGCAAAAATGCCTTGAATTGCCCATTTCCCTACTATGCCAGATGCTGAGACCAAGCCTAAATTTTCCTCTGAGCCCCTCCCCTCTCCAGGGGCTAGAATTTATCCCTTCACGGGACAGGCACTGTGCTTGGAAGTGGAATCTCCAGCAGAAGCCTCCAGCAATTTCCCGGGGAGATCTGCAGGTTAATACCTCTTTCTCTGAGTTGGAGAAGGGGAACAGATCTTGGTCTCCCTCATACTGTGGCAGAAACTGAAGAACTTGAGGATTTTTGTCTGATGCCCTCTTAACCGAGTAGATTCAGGTTACCGCCCCAGGGGATGCCTGTGCAAAGTGCGGGGTGAGGGAAGGTGGGGGTGGAGCAGGTGGAAATGCCAGGAAATTTTCATAATCGAGGTTGAGGAAGTTTGGGGCATGATGGGAACACAATGTGCTGGCCTCATCCCTGAGTCCTCCCCAAACCGCTCCCACTTCCCTGGCTTCTAACCAGTTCCAGCTGTGCACAATCCTGGCGGTCAATTCCCATTTGGCTTCTAGAAACTCATGACTAATTGAGGGTGTGTGTGTAAGGGCGCGAGAGCGTGAGAGCGCGGGGTGGGGGGTGGGGTTCTTAAAAACAGAGGTTTCCAGGGCAACAGCTTGGAGAATTCAACTCCTTTCAGCCAAGGAAAATCCTTCTCTCTCCTGACTGCCTCCGGGCTCTGTGGGGAAAACAGGCCAGAGGCTAACACCACTCCCTCCCACATTTCCCTAAATCCTGAGGTGTCCAGGTAGCCCCTAGCTTGGTTAAACTTACAGTTTTCTCACCTTCCGTTTCCAGTTCCAGGCCCCAAGACTGGCCCTTTATATACCAGGAAGTCCATGGGAAACGGATGTGGCTCAAGAAGTTCGGCGTCCGTCTACCATATGGAGAGACCGGGGTTCGATCCCTGGGACCTCCCGGTAAAAAAAAAAAAAAAAAAAAAAAAGGAAGTCCAGTTCTCTAGTCCACCTCAATCCTCTATCCCCACCCTCAGTCACCTCCACGAAGTAAGGGTGGTCGTCAGAGGTGGTGGGTGATGGTTCAGAGATCGGCTTAGAGATGTCTACAAACCTCTGCCCTCTATCCATAGCCCCGTGGCCCCTGATCATTAAGAAATACTCTGAGAAGTCGAATCTCCTCCCTCCCGCCACAGTTAAAAAGTATATTAATTAAAATTATTTCTGTACACACTCTTCTGCCACAGTTTGTAGCCAGAGAGGGAAACCAAATTGCTCGAAGGGAGCAAACAAGCCAGACAAAGAACCCAGGAGTTCTTTCTCTCAGAATCAAGTTCTTTCTTGGGGGCAGGTGGGCTTCATGTCCTAACACTTTGTTCGCATTCCTGTCTCCCTCAGTGAGAGATGACAAATTCAGAGGGGAAAAGAGCTGGGTCGCCTGACTCAGGGTGTGGGGACTGGGGGGAGTGTGGCCACGAAGCCTTTGTGAGAACGGAGAGTTAGTCATGCAGTCTTTGCCCATAAGCCCAGCCTCCTTTGTTTGGGTGTCTGTGAGAACTCCTGGGAGGCTGAAGAATGCCACTTTAGAGCCTGGGGCTGTGCTGCTTTAACCCTGAGACCTGAAGCAAACTTAAAGACTGAGTCTCAGGTCCCTTTTCTGTTAAAAAAAAAAAAAAAAAAAAAAAGATGAAAATACCACCCCAGTGGGTTGTTGTTGAGATTTCAATGAGGTAAACTGTTTGGCAGCGTTTATTGTTTTACTGTAACCTTTCCTGGCTCCTTAGTGCCAGTTTGTGATTCCATCTCTCAGGGCCTTCTGAGGCCAGAGTGAGTGCCCACCCTTCCCCCCCTCCCAGTAATCACCAACTCTCTCTCTAACACTCACAAGCACACCTCTGAGCACTCCCTACCTTTTTTGTTGTTGTTGTTGTTGGCTTATCTGAGATGCCTAAGTGGAGAGAGTAATTTGCTATTGCCTTCACCCCTACTTTACTCCTTTCTCTTGTATTCCCTTTCTGTACCCTCCTCTTCCCCCTACTACCTTCAGCCCCTGTCCCTCTTCCATTATCCTCACCAGTTCCATCACTTTCTTTCTCTTCCATCCCAGTCAGTCTCCAGAGGCTGAGGCTGGGCAGGCAGGACTGGAGCTAAACTCAGATCCACAGACAATTTCAAGCAAACGAATCAAAGCTTTACCAGTGGTTCTCTGCTGGGTGGCATTTACTGGTTGTTTTCATTTTTTACCTTGTTTATTTTGGTATTTTCCAAATTTACTGCAATAAGCAATGGATAACTTTTATTCAGAAAAAAGTAAAATAAAATTTTATTCAGACAAAACTTTTTTTCAATTGGCGCATGTCCTTTTCTCAAAAGAATAGGGACTGGGTGGTGGGGGATGTGGGGAGCAGGGAGGGGATCAGGAAGTGGCCTGCAGGAGGCTGAGCAGGAGCTGGTCCCAGCCTCCAGCCTTGTTTCCTGTCATGCCCTGTGCCACTCAGCAGTCAGAGGCTCTTGCCCTCTCTTTCCTGTAACTGGTCATTTGAGACTTAGTCACCCACTTGTTACCTTGTTGGGTGGGGTGGGTCAAGGGGACCAGCATCACTGAGGGCAGCAATTTGAGTCAGGAGTGTCACTCCCTGGAGCCTGGGGCCTCCCAGGCTAACAGCCTGGGGTGTGTGGAAGGGCTCAGAATTGGAGGCCTATGGAGAACCTGAGATCAGGAATCCTTTGCCCCATTCCTGCCACTACTTCACTGTGCATTTGAATAATATGCAAATGCTGTGTAATGCATAAACTGTAGTGGGAACTTCCTTGGCTCCTATAATAACTACTTAAAGAACAAAGCTCTAAGAGGCAGTGTAGTGTGTGGAAAGAGCATGGGCTAGGGAGTCAGCTCCGGGATGCTCTAGGCCCTGGGTCAGGTTTCCCCCTCTTGGGCCTCCATCTTCTTGTTAAAAATGGCTAGAATATGGGAGCAGATGTGGCTCAAGTGGTTGATCGTCACCTGCTTCCCACATGGCAGGTCCTGGATTCAGACCCCGGTGCCTCCTAAAAACAAACAACAAGCAAACAAACAAAAAACCCAATCAAAAAACCAATCCAGGGAAGCTGATGTGGCTCACTGGTTGAGCGCTGGCTTTCCACATAGGAGGTACAGGGCTCAATTCCCAACTCCGGTACCTCAAAAAAAAAAAAGCTTGAATAATTCCTCCTTCATAGGATGGTTGTGAGAATTAAATGAGATGATATATAAAACACTTAGCACATAAAAGTTATTTTTTAATGTAAGTTTTTCTTCTCTTCATTAAACAGTATTCAGGGTAATCTAAGCACCTCTTAAAATATATGTATATATATATATATAAACAACATTTTTGTAAGCAAAAAAAACAAAACAAAACAAAAAAACTACCTATTTAAAAAAAAAAAAAATTGAAAGGCTGGAAAAAGGTATTCCATGCAAATTGTAAGCAAAAAACAGCTGGAGTAGACCAGATAAATGTAAAATAACAATATTTTAGTATATGAACAATAATTACTTACCGCAACTAGCAAAATGTTCTTGTGATCAATATTCTGTAAGTTTTTCATACAAAATAAACACTTGCTCTTAAAAAAAAATAAAAATAAAAATAAATATTTGTTAAATTGAAAAAAAAATAAAATAAAATAAACAGTATTCAAGACCCTCTTGAAACTCTGGCTACCAACCACTCTCCTACCCCAGTCATTCCTTTGACAAACATTTACGAAGTACCCCCTCTAAAGCATGGGGTCGGCCCTGGAGTAGGCACTAGGGATTCAGTGGTGGAAGAAGCCCTTCGAGTTTACTCACTGCAGGCTTTTCTTGGCTCTGCACTTTTACTCAAGACCTGCACTGTCCCTGTTTCCTTAGTACTCTCTTACCCCATCCAACACTTAGCCAGCTGTCAAAGCCCTACTCAATCCTGCCTTCTCAGAAAACTTCCCCATAGCCCCTGACACTTAGGATGGGTCACCCCCTCCTTAATGTCCTGGTTCCCCTCATTTTGAGTACTGGGGTCTGCCTCCACCCTATCTGTAAACTTCCTGAGGGCAGGTCCTGGGCCCTTCACTTCTCTGGGCACCTGTTAACCCCCACCTCAGTTTAATGTTCAGCACACATTCTGGGCTTATTAAATGCTTGAGATAATGACTTTTAAAGAAGATACGAGGGAAGAGAATGTGGCTCAAGCAGTTTAGATGCCCACTTACCACATGGGAGGTTCCAGGTTTGGTTTCTGGCACCTCCTAAAGAAAATGAGCAAGACAGTGAGCTGATGCGACAGGCTAGTGCAATGGGCTGGTGCGGCGAGCTGACAATGAGGTGATGCAACGAGGAGACACAATGTGAGACACAACAAGCAGGAAGCAGAGGTGGCTCAAGCGATTGGGTGCCTCCCTCGCACATGGGAGACCTGGGTTCAGTTCCCAGTGCCTCCTAAAAAAGAAGATGAGCAGACACAGTGAGCATACAATGAACAGACACAGAGAGCAGACAGTGAATGCAAACAACGAGGCGGGTGGGAGAGAAACTAATAAATAAAATAAATCTTAAAAAAAAATAAATAAATAAAGCAGATACAAGTAGGCCTCAAGAGTATTTAAATCCCAACTTGGACTTGGCTGCAAAGAAACTGAGACCTCTTGCTTGATTCCTTCACCTGAAACCCAAGCCCCTCAGCTGTCTCCTACCTCTTAGTGTTTTTTGTTTTGTTTTGTTTTCTCCCATCCTCAAGCCCACAGGGAGAGATGAAGATTGAAGCCAAAGATTTTGAGAGCCCAGGGTCTCGGGGGCCCAGGAATGTCCAGCTTCAGCAGATGGCCATGTTCTTTCTCCCTAGTCTTTCTAGGGACTCTTGCTTCTCATCTTGCCAGGATGCCCAGCCCTAGGACACTGTGAGTCTTCCCATCTCCAGCAGGGGGCTTCACGGGGAGGGGGTTGGGGGCTTTTCTTGACCTCTGCCTTCTGGTAGGGCAGGAGTTAATGGTGAATTGCAACATATCTCTGGGCTGAGTCACGTCCCCCTGCCTCTCCCCCCAATTCCTCTCAGCTGAAGTTTTATAAAGAGGACTTGAAGCTGGATAGTGAAAGGAACTGGAGGTGAGAGTCCCTGCCTAGCACTGCTCCCCTAACTTCCCAGAAATCTCAGGGTAGAGGGCACAGACAGCCTCTGGAGCTCCTGCCTGGTGAGGCCATGAACAGGCAGTGGCTGTGGCTGGGCTTCTTGTTCCCCATGACAGTCTCACATCCGGCCCTGGGGCCTGCGGAGAAAGAAGCAGTGGTGAGTTCCCAGGGAAAGAGGGACACGGGCAAGGGGATGGGCAGAGGGTACTGCTCCACAGTCCCCTCCAAGCCTCCCTCCTGATCTTCACCCTGTCTGCCTTTGCCTTCCTTTCTCTACTCCGTGACCTACCTCTGGCCACTCTTCCCTTCCTTCCCCTTGTTCCACCTGAGCCTATTTCCTGATTTGTGTCTCCTTTGATCTTCCATGTCTAGTCCTCTCCTAGGCTGATCAGCTTGTTAGACCACTTAGAAGCTTCACCTGGAGGCTGACCTCCTTTTGTCTCTGCTTATCTCCACCTCCATTATAGGATTACCTACTGCAGTATGGGTACTTAGAGAAGCCTCTAGAAGGACCTGATGACTTCAGGCCAGAAGACATCATGGAAGCTCTGAGGTGAGAGGTCACAATACCTTCAGGATTGAGGTTCCCTCTTCTCATCCCTTCCTCTTCCCAGGCCCACCTTTGCCTGACTCCAGTCCCTGGGCTTATCATGGTTTGGTTGGTGGAGCATAGGGCGAGATGGTGATTCAAGGATAAGGAGCACAGTCATTGGATCCTCCTAGGCTCTGAGCACTCCTTTGGAAGCTCCACCCCACATCATATCTAATATACTAACACAAAATACTTATATTTAGTCACATCCCATGAAATGTAATTTATATGTAAAACTATGAGTTGAGTTGGATTTTAGTTGTTGACATGATGTTACCTTTTGTGTAGGTTTAATTCAACATTTATTTATTTCCATTTTTGTAGTTTTCTTTTCATATTTTGGATCTAATGGATTGTTTTTCTGTCTGCTCTCGGATATGTCCACAGTCCCTTGAAAAGCCCATAGGCCATGGCCACAGTGCCTGTAGTGCCTGATGGAAGAGCTCCAGCACAGCCTGGGCTGGGAGGGAAGTCCAGCCCAGAGAGGAGAAGGCTGAGGGAGGATAGACTTTCAGGCGAGAGCACTGCTGGGAGAGCCTCCAGAGCTGGGGCTGGGGAGGGGAATGGAGGGTTTCACTTCCCCAGAGCAGGAGAACTTCAGAAATTGTAGTAGGGGGAGGAAGGCTATACCTGAGGGGAACTTTATCCAAGGAAAAGAGACTGAGAATGGGGAGGTGAAGCAGAACAGAAGAGAAAGCTCTAGTTATGAGGATTGGAGGCTGGAGTGATCTCATCATCTTTGGAGATTCTGCGCCATTCTCAGCTGCCATCTTGGGCAGCAGTGGGCCATACAGCTATCCCCAGTTCCCAGTCATTCCAGAGTCCCCCATTTTGGGTGCTGCACTGCTGGAGCATCCCTCTCCCTTCTTTCAGCACTTTTCAGGAAGCATCTGAGCTGCCAGTCTCAGGTCAGCTGGATGGCGCCACAAGGGATCGCATGAGGCAGCCCCGCTGTGGTCTGGAGGACCCTTTCAACCAGAAGACCCTTAAATACCTGTTGCTTGGTGAGCACTGAGCTTGGGAAAGGAAGGGAGAGGTGAGGGTGGTGTGGCTCTGGAGAGCGAGTGGCATAGGGACAGCCTGGTCCAGCTCAATGTTAAATAGATGCTTAACCCTGGGAATGGCAGGAGGGTCTGCGTTTCTAACCTATTTTCTGGTCCAATATCCAGGACGCTGGAGGAAGAAGCACTTGACCTTCCGCATCTTGAAACTACCCTCCACCCTTCCATCCCACACAGCCCGGGCAGCACTGCATCAAGCCTTCCAGTACTGGAGCAATGTGGCCCCCCTTACCTTCCGGGAGGTGCGGGCTGGCTGGGCAGACATCCGTCTCTCCTTCCATGGCCGCCAGAGCCTGGACTGCTCCAATAACTTTGATGGGCCGGGTAGGCAACTGCTCATGGCTCCCACCTCACAGATCTGAGATTACCTCTGCCCTTGTAAGCCTGTGACTCAGGGTGTTCAGGCTGCTCCCTATGCCAATCCCGCACCCCACACTCTAAACATCTAACGTTCTCCAGGGGGCAGCGACTCACTTACCAGGGGCCCTCCCAAGCCTCCTCTATGGAGTTCATGCCTCCTTCCCTGGCTCAAGTTCCCCAACCCAAAGCACACCTCAGGGAGGACTGGGCTAGAGAGGAGGGAGTGGCTGGGGAGGCAAAAGGACAGAGTAATGGGCATCCCTGAGAAAACAGGTGATTACAAGGTATCAGAAAGGAGAGAGAGAGGTATCCAAGAGACAGTGAATATAAACAGGGGAGCGTTAGGGGAATAGAGTAATTCCCTTAAACAGGCAGGGCTGCTACAGCTTAGTGGCCTCTGGCCTCCTTTCTATCCTCCTTTGCCTTTTTCCAGGGAGGGTCCTGGCTCATGCTGACATCCCAGAGCTGGGCAGTGTGCACTTTGATGAGGATGAGCTCTGGACCGAGGGGACCTACAGAGGGGTGAACCTGCGCATCATTGCAGCCCACGAGCTGGGCCATGCCCTGGGGCTTGGGCACTCCCGACATACTCGGGCCCTCATGGCTCCTGTCTACGCCGGCTACAGGCCCTACTTCAAGCTACACCCGGATGATGTGGCAGGAATCCAGGCTCTCTATGGTCAGTCCTTTCTCCTAGAGAGTATGACAGTCAGTCAGTCTGACCAGCATCTCTCTTTTTTTTAAGATTTATTTTATTTATCGCCCCCCCCCCCCCCACCTCCCCGCCTTGTTGTTTTGCGCTCACTGTCTGCTTTCTGTGTTCGGTGTGTGCTCATATTCTTTTTGGGAGGCACCGGGAAAAAAAAACCCGGGACCTCCCGTGTGGGAGAGAGGCACCCAATGGCTTGAGCCACCTTCGCTCTAGCTTGTTGTGTCTCTCATTGTGTTTCCTTATTGTGTCTCTTCGTGTGTCATCTTACTGTGTCATCTTGTTGTGTCAGCTCGCTGTGCCAGCCCGTCGTGTCGGCTCACTGTCTTGCTCATCTTCTTTAGGAGGCATTGGGAACCAAATCCGGGACCTCCCATGTGGTAGGCGGGTGCCCAACTGCTTGAGCCACATCCGCTTCCCTAGACCAGCATCTCTTCAGGCCTGAAGAGACAGGTCTAGCCTCCACGAAGGGAAATGGCTTGGCTTCTTTCTCCTCCTGCTGAGTTACTCAGGCTTCTTCATTTGCAGGAAATGCTTCTCCCTGATTCTTCCATGTCTAATGTTCTGCCCAGGCCTCTCTCTCCCTACTCCCATTCTTAGAGATGGAGAATACGCATTCTAGCAAACCTCCTTCCCCCTTTCTGCTGCCTCTCAAAACTGAAACTTGTCTCCTGATGCTAATAGGGTAACTCTCTAGAATTCCCTTTTCCCTTCTCTATGGATCCTCTGAGCAAAACTTACAGTAGATGGGTGGGGAGGTGAGGTACTATGAGTTCTCTCCCCAAGCATCATTATTTCACCTTGCAGGCAAGAAGAGCCCAGAGATAGATGGTGAGGAAGAAGAAGAGGTGGAGCTGCCCACTGTACCCCCGGTGCCCACACAACCCAGGCCCATGCCGGACCCTTGCAGTGGTGAACTGGATGCCATGATGCTGGGTGAGACCCTTTTCCTCCAGGCTGTGGGCAGGCAGTGAGGGACAGCCCCCTGACCCTGAGGCCTGGACAAATGGAAATGACATGGGACCTCAGCATAAGCAGTGGGGTTTAGACACCAAGCAGAGGTTGATGACTGTGGAAGGAGACATGTGGCTAGAAGTGGGGTAGGGGAAGTCAGGGCCAAATTAAATGTGGGTCAGGCAGGCAATTACCTTGGTTGTCAATCTATAAAGGCCACTAAAACATGTCTGGAGCCACAGCAAGATGGCAAAAATGATAATAACCAGAAGGCCTATAAGAGATTATTGTACCTGGTTGGAAGAACAACTTGGAAACCACTTGGGTGGAGGTGAGTTCCCCAAGGAGGTCTACCTATCTGCAGGGCTTTTGTTTTGTTGAACAACCAGAACTGAATTGCTCTGAAAAACAAAGGAGAGGCTGAGCACTGGGTCCTCCTTCTCTACCTTTAGTCTTTTCTTTGAATTAAAATTCAATGAATTTTTTGAAGATTCAGTCTGTGGGAGGAGGGCAAATTATGTCTGCCTGAAACACCCATAAGTCTCTATCTGACCCCTCTTTTTTCTTACTTGTTGACACACTTTTGCCCTCAGGACCCCGTGGAAAGACCTATGCCTTTAAGGGGGACTATGTATGGACCATGACAGATTCAGGGTTAGGTCCCTTGTTCCGAGTGTCTGCCCTTTGGGAGGGGCTCCCAGGAAACCTGGATGCTGCTGTCTACTCTCCTCGGACACAATGGATTCACTTCTTCAAGGGTAAGGGGCTAGTTACAGTGCCTTACTTGGAGAGAGCCTAATCTCAAGGAAGACATAAAAGGTGGTGGTGGTAGCGATGAGACATTTCTGAAAGTATGGGATGGAGGGACCAAAAGCTATCACATGAGGACAGAGGTGACTTGTTCTTTCCTAACATGCTCTTAGGAGACAAGGTGTGGCGTTACATTAATTTCAGGATGATTCCTGGCTTCCCCAAGAAGTTGAACAGGGTAGGACCCAACCTGGATGCAGCTCTCTATTGGCCTCTCAATCAAAAGGTGTTCCTCTTTAAGGTATTAAGTTCAAAGGAAGGGCAAATCCCTTCTCCGGGGTAGGGGTGGGCTATCTCATACTGAGAAGAAAAGACTTGCTCTTGAAGGGAGACCTTTTGCAGCTGGAGTAGGCTGGGGCAGACCTCTGCAGGTCCCTAAGATCTCTCCTCATCCTCCTTTTCCCCCCACCTTACACCCAGGGTTCCGGGTACTGGCAGTGGGATGAACTGGCCCCAACCGACTTCAGCCACTACCCCAAACCAATCAAGGGCTTGTTCACGGGAGTGCCAAACCAGCCCTCAGCTGCTCTGAGTTGGCAGAATGGCCACGTCTACTTCTTCAAGGGCAAGCACTACTGGCGCCTCAACCGGCAGCTTCAAGTAGAGAAAGGCTATCCCAGGGATATCGCCCAGAATTGGATGCACTGTCGTTCCCAGACCCCAGACAATACCTCTGCCGATGGGGGCACTACTGCTTCAGCCACAGGCACAACCGTGGACACCATTTCCTCACCCATGGACACCACCTTGAACACTGACCTCTCCCCCACAGATACAATCATGGGCAGCATGGCCTCAGCCACAGGCTTTACCCTGTCATTTCCTGGAAATGTCACTCTCCCAGCAGCCTAAGGCCTGAGTCACATATCTGCTCGCTAGGATTGTGCCCGCAGCAGGGGCAGTCCCATAGGACATAGACCGTGGGCTTCTAAAGGTCCCCAGCTCTAGCCACCAGTCCCCTGTGTTTTCTCTCTCCTGGGTAATGCCTCCCTGACTGTGGGTCAACCTCATCCTTTTCCTCCCTGTCCTAGATAGCACTTCCAGCTGCATCATCTACAATCTGGAGGACAGTGGTAGAGGGAAGGTTTCAATCAGGTCTTTAGCTGACAGGAAGCAACAGCTGGGAGGCTGGATGCCTGTGTCCTATTCTTCCTAGACGTTGTACAAAAGACTAGCTTGGCGAGTAGAATGAGCAAGGGCTTTGGAATTCTTGAGTATCACATTTACTTGCTTATGACTTTGGGCAAGTTAATCAACCTCTTTGAGCCTTGGGTTCCTCATTTGCAAAATAAGGTTAATACCAATTCTGCAGGGTTGTTGCTTTAAATGAGATACTATATGTGAAGTGCCTGGCACAGTGTCTGGCACATTTGTGCTTAATAAAGGCTAACTCCATGTTCATGAGAGAGTAGTAACTAGCTGTGTGGGTAGTTCTTACAGTAGTCCACACTGATAGGAGTACCTTTACAGAACTGAGGCTTTGTCAATACGGCTCTTTATTTTGAGGAGCAGGAAAAGAAAAGAGCAGCAACAGCAGAGGCCAGACTCCCTGGTTCAGTATTCAGTGCCATTTTATTCACATGCTCTCATGTTCTTCCTCCCTCTCATCATAGCTTTGCTGCCCAGGGGAGGGTATCTCTTCCTTCTTGCTGTCTGGGGAACGATGGAACAGACCTTGAACAGCAGGGCCGGTGGTGGGAAGCATTAGAGTGGGTTAGTGGCTGGAGCAAAGTTCTGGTTAAGGTGGAAATTAGTATCAGCCACAGTGAGAGGCTGAGAAGGCACTTGCTCGCCATCTGGCCCCGAAGACCAGGCTTTTGGGCAAAAGAGCAAGACTCTGGCATGCAGGCCAATGCTCACTCCTCGGGGCAAGAAGCCAGCTCCAGGTGGAGTCAGGCTCTGAGCCAGGCACCACCCTGCGGTTTTCCCCAGGTTAATAGAAGGGGAAGCACCATGGAGTACAGTGTCCCCAACTGAGGTAGGAGAAGGGGGATCAAACCTGTGGGGTTCAGGGAGAAAGCTAACCAGAAACCCAACTACTCCTTAATGAGGGACCTGGACATTGGGGGCTTGTCTGTGCCCTTCTCCCCATCAAAAAGCTATGAAGTGCTTTAGGAAGCTACCTGATTTTCTACAGGTCCTCCAAAAAACCAAAACCCCTTATTTTACCACTGAGAGGCACACTGAGGTGGGTAGTATAAAAGAGAGATGATTTGGAAAAGGGCCCTCTCTGGTTTGGAGGGAATTAGAGAGTCAGTTTCTTTGGGGACCAAGGCACCTCTAGTATTAGACAGAAGTAGGTGTCATACTTCCATTCCCTCCCCTCCCCTCGATATTTCTTTCTATATGTCCCTGAAACATATCCCTGCAGAGCTGGGCTGATTTGGAGCACAGATCCTATCCCCAAGTCCAAGAGGTGGGGGATTTTGTGTGGGTCTTGGGAGCTCCTGCTCACCTACTGTTCCCAGCCCCCTTGCTAGGGGTGGGAGTATCAGTGGAGGTTTAGCCTCAGGTCTGGGTGGAACCAGAGGCTGTGGTGAGGGGTACCGTAGAACCACAGTCAGAATCCAGATCCAGGATGGTAGGGGGGGTTGTGGCCTGGGTGCCTGGCCCCAGTTGGCGCTCTCGTAGGCTCTGGAGAAAACTCTGGAGTGGCACAATGCAGAGAGGACAAGGGAGGGGCCTGGGTTAGAGCCCCCTTCCCACCCTGACCACTCCCACGTGCCCTCTGCCCCATCCCCTCAGGGTGCCTGCCCCACTCACTGGAGCCAGACTGTCAGCAGGGCTCCGGGTGGTAGGGGAAAGCTGGCGCCGGTAGCTGCCCTCACAGAGGCCCACACCAGGGGCAGTCCGGTGCCACTTGGCCTCTTGCTGACGGATCCGAAGGAGATGGAGATGCCTTCGCTGGCGGCTTAAGACCACTGCTTGGGGGCGGTCAATAGAGACTCAGGTAGACCTCTTTAGACCCTGAATCCCACCCCCAAACACACTTACATGCTAAAGAAACCCATTTGACCTCCCTGGTAGGGTTCCCTCAAGCCTCATCTTCCCCTCAGTTGTTCCAAAAGGAACTCTTCTTTGAAATCGTCCTACTCTTTCCTCCTGGACTTCCTCGAGTTCCTCCTTTCCTTCCTTAACAGTCCCTAATAACTCTTCCCTGCTTCTCCCAATAATTTTTCTTCTCATTCTTGTCCAGATCTCCTTTGGCTCCTCCAACTCAAACTTTCTTTCAATACCCTGCCCCACTCACCTTGTGTATCCCTGCTTTCCTGCCTCAAGTATATTTTTCCCTTTCCCCTCCTCAAGTCTGGGAACTGGAAATGAGTGAGCATAGGTTGGTAGCTTCTGTACCATGGCACTAACTCACCATTGGTGTGGCCTCCATGTTCCTCAGCCATGAGCTTCCACTGGGCCAGGGCCCCAAGGGCCCCCAGGGCTGGCCAGGCCCCCAGCAAGACCCAGCTATACCAGCAGAGAGGGAGGAGGGCTGGAAGGGCCTGCAGGCGTTGGCTCAGCCGACTGCCCAGAGCCAGCCCCTCCAGGAAGTAGTCAGCACAGGCCACCAGCACCGCAGCACCCAGCAAGGCTGTGCCCAGAACTGTGAATGGGCGTGGCCACCGGAGTGTGAGCAGGGCTCCCAGCAGTGCCAGCCCCACCAGGCTCCCGGCTGGCACCCAAGCTGAAGGCGGTTGGTAGATGGGCTCAGTGCCCAGCAGGACCCCAGCACCCAGGGTCAGGCCAAGCAGGAGACCAGTCAGGAAGAGCCCAACACTGCGAACTAGCATGGTGACCAGGCCGCAGAGGAGTCCGATGCCCAGTGCGATGCCTGCGCTCACCTCCAGGCTCAGCTGTGTCTCCAGCACCTGCTCCTTGTGGCACAGCAGGAAGATCACCAGCGCTCCTGACAGCAGGCCCGAGAGAAACATCACTGCCTTGAAGCAGCGGTAGCCTAGGAAGGGAGGCAGGAGACACTGAGAAGCAGAAAAGTGGGAAGGGTCTACAGGGTGGCTCTGATGAACTGGAAGGGACAGCAGTGGCTATCCAGAGGAGTAGACAACAGGCACCTCGAGGCAAGGGGCAGAAAGGATAATCTCAGGGAGGGCACGGGGGCCTTTTGGGAACTATGAGGAGATGGGAGGGAAAATTAGGAGGTGAAATGATGCTTGGAGGGGAGTATGGAAAGAACGTCTAGTCCTTCCAGGGATGGCAGATGGGAAGAAATCAGCACAGGCTGATTCAGGTTAGAGGGGAAGAGTGAAGAAGACTTAAACATGGAGGATAATTTTACGAGTGAAATTTTGAGGTAGGAGGCAAGAGAAAGGCAAATGATAGATTCCAGAGGCCAGAGTCAGAGGGCATGGGCATGGGGGATGGCCAAGAAGAGGTTCTGACAAGAGAAGTATGGGCCACCCTGAAGGTAGGCATCTCTTGATAGAGAAGTGGAGATGACCCAGGAGCAAAAGAAAAAGTATCATCCTTGAGGGTGATGACTTGGGCAGCTGTCCCTCCTGGCCTCACCGAAGCAGCAGTAGATGATTCCAAAGCAGCAGCAAAGGGCACACACCAAGGCAGGCGCCAGTTCAGGACTGTTCTGGGGTTCCAAGATACATCTTGGGTCTGGAGGCTCTAGGAGTTGTTGGTTAAAGGGCCTGGGGTCAGAGGTCACGACCAGGGGCAGCAAGCCTTCCTCCATAGCCGAACAGGAGGTGCTCACAGAGGGGGAGGTCAGTGTCAGTTTCTCTCATCCATCCATGAATGTCTTGAGGGAATTGGGAAACCTGTAAGGTGGTAGGGGGCAGGAACTCAGGTGCCCATGAACCTTGAGGACTTTTGGAAGAAAGGTCCGTTTCAGGAGGGAGTATGGCCCTGGTGGGCTAGCAAGAAATATACGAGATTGGGTTGAGGGAAACAGGCTGTCTCTTCACTTCTGTCTGAAACAAGGACACTAAGTAAAACAAACGAAAATCTCAGAAGCTTATGAGCCTTTGTCTGCACACTCCCTCCCCCCCACCCCCCACCCCCCACCCCCCACCCCCAGCTTTCCAGGGTGAGGATCTGAGGAGTAGAGAGGCCTGGATCTGTGGGGGGTGGGGCCCAGGAGACCCACATAGTGGTACTGGGGTCTAAAGCCCCAGCAACCTGTTCCAGCTGAAAAGAAAGGCGGTCCTATCTGCAGCTGGTACTCAGTACTACTCCACTGGACTGGGAAGGGCAGGGTTAATAAAGGGGAGAGAGGGAGGAGGAAGAGGAGAGAATGAGTCAGGGCAGGGTCTATGGACAGCTGTTGCAACCCCAGGGGAGGAAGAGCAGAAAAAAAACAGATACCAAAAGTTTGCAAAAAGGAATCATGCAGAGACAGTCACACATACTTTGTGGGCGTTTTGAAGCCTCAGCTCCATGCTAGACAGAGTTGTTGGGGGCAAAGGGGCATCTAGCTACAGCCCAACCCACTAGGCCCCTCAAGGAGTAAGCAGGGGCCTTGATCACAGACATCTCAGATCCTGGTAGCCACTCCTGCTCCTCCTCTCCGGACACTGGTGGGACTTTTCCTATTCCTCCCTTCCCCCAGGAGTGTCAGGGCTGCCAGGGAGATTTGAATGCAGTTCCAGAAAGAAGGAGAATACCAAGGAGGGGCTGGCATTTGGGTTACTATGGGAGTGGGGTAGATTAGATGCATGCATGTTCTTTCAGCTGTTTTCTTTTGCTCATCAGGCTGGAAGAATCGCTTGGGGAATCCCTGGGACTCCTCTCAATCCGCTAGTTTGGGGATTCTAAACAAGGGGAAATTGGGGAGGGAGTGTTAATTACTCACCACCCTGCCAGAGCTGAGGACAGAAGGGATGGAAGTGTTTCTCTAGACCCCCTGCTGCATCCCTGCCTGGAAGTCCTATGCGTCGGGGAGGCTGTCGGGCGTAGGCATCCCCAGGGCCACTCTGTTCGTTGCCCCCTAAACTCTTTCAAGTCGGAGCCCAAGCCCCGGGAGCTAACTGCAATCAGCTTGGGGGGGTGGAGGAAGGGGACAGGGTGGAGGTTGGGGGAGGTGACATCATGGGGCGGGCCCCTCCAACCCTTTCCCCTGTGTGTGTGTGGGGGAAACCACATTGCCTACAATTTTACGCCGGAACCAGAGGCCCACAACAACAGCAGGGAATGGTCTTGGGGGGGCACCGCAAAAAGTTTGGGAAAAGATCTCCGAATCCTTAAGAGCTGACTCGACAACTCTTAGCTCTTAAAGCCATAACTGGGGTCCCAGCGCCCCCCTAGCTCCGGCTTGGTTTCTTCCACTACCCAGAGAATTGAAGTATTGTCTTCTGGAGAAGCGGGTGGTCGGGATCCGGAACCCGGGGAAGGGGCTGTTACTGGTCTAGGGCGCCGGCGGGGAGGCTCCTGGGTGGAAAAACTTGCGGGGTCTGGAAAGGGCACTAATAGGAGGGTGTAAGAAGCTAGAGGCTTGTACAGGAGTGGACAGAAGGCGAGGGGACTAAAGGTCTGCGGGGGGGAGCGCGTGTTGGTGTCGACCGAACGGCTCGGTATGCAAATGAGATGCAAAACAGCTCGCAAATGAGTGCGGTGTTCTCTGGCACTCGGCTTCGGCCTTAGGCCCAGAAGAGCTAGCCCCCCCCCCCCCCCCCCCCCAGTATCCTGGCCCTGCTCCGCGACGGGGCCTGAGAGCCGCGTCCAGAGGGGGCGGATCTGGGCTGTGGGAGCTGCAGTTATAGGAGGCAGCTCGCCGGCTGGGACAGGCGCTGGGGAGACTCGAGGATTGCCTAGAAAGGAGGCGCAGCGCTGGGAAGCCAGGGCGGTGGCTAGCCGGGGGCACCCACCCCTGCGCTCCACCTAGGAAGGATTCAAAAGGGGCCTCTGTTCTAAGCTGCGGCCCGCAGGAAAGAAATTAGGGTGGTGTCTCCTCTGCACTCCCTGGTCTTGTCTGCAAGGGAAACAGACTGTGGCTCGGTGGCTCTCCTCTATCTCCCAGCTTCGACAGAGCTCAGGAATACAGCCAGAGGAACCCTGAGAATCTGCCCCATCCGCCGGCTTTGTTACAGAACCCACTTGCTACGCTTTCAGCCGTGCAACCTGCCGAGACCCCACTCCAGCACGCGGAGGGCCGCGGCGGAGGCCCCTTTAAGGGGCGTGGCCAGTACGTCACCAGGTCCGGCTCGCGCCTCGTCCAACCGCTTTTTCTTTTTCCTTCCCGTCTCTTCCCCGGTGACCCCGGAAGTGGAAGTAGGCGCAGGTCGGCGGCCGCGGTGGGGTCGGAAGGCGGAAGCAGAGCGGGAGCGGGAGGCGGAGCCCGGGGAGCTGCTCTTGTAGCTCCCCCTGGCCTCAGGTCCAGCTGCTCCGGGGGAAGGAGTTACCGTCGCTCTTCGGTACGTTATCTTCGCCCCCTCCACCCAGCCCAAGGGTTCCCTGGTTGTCTTCCTCTGGGGCAGCCCCAAACGACGCCCTCAGGTTTTCCTTTAGGGTTGCATAGTCCCCACCCTTTTCTGGTGGCCTGCGGTGCCCCCCCCCCCCCCCCCCCCCCCCGCCTTCCGTCTGTTTTTCCCATTTCCTTAGAGTGACACGAGGACCACACCCTTTGTGGCACCTCTCTTTCCCTGATTTAGGATTATAGCTTTGTGGGGAAAGAAAAAAAACTAAGGGGAATTGGAGGGGCGGGAAGGGAGCAGAGTTTGGGTTCGTCTAATGCTGGCTTTTTGCTAGGAGTAATAAATGCCCCCAAAGAACTTGGGAAGATGAGGGGGGTGGGTGCATTAAGTATATACTCGATTTAAGGTTATCTACCCCTTGACTATTCCCACCTTGACACCTTTGTTACAGGCATCAGAACTTACCATGATGGCTGTGACCTAAAACTCTCAGAAAGCCCCGGGGTCATGGCCCAGAAGCACCCCGGAGGAAGAGGGTTGTGTGGAGCCCACCACGGTGGTGGTGCTTCCCTCAGGACTTTAGGATCCTCCGTGGACCCAGACATACTTTCATTTTCAGAACTCAGGAACTCAGTGGGGACTAGTCTTAATGGTACCCATTGCTTCACAGAGCACTCTGATCCTAAGTATGCACAGCCCCCAAACCCAGCTCACTGGTCGGATCCAAGCCATGGCCTTCCAAGGGGTCCAGGACCTCCCAAGGATGGAGAATATCCTGATCAGAGTGAGGTATCTTCAGAAGAGTCAGGAGTGGACCAGGAACTACCAAGAGAGAATGAAATTGGATACCAGGAGGATGGGAACCCTTCTTTTCTTTCCGTTCCACCTGCTTGCAACTGCCAAGGAACCACTGGAATTCCTGAAGGACCTTATTCTGAGGAAGGAGAGAGCCCTTCTAGAAACTTTTGCCACCACTGTACTTCTCCAGCCTTGGGAGAAGATGAAGAGTTGGAAGAGGGATATGATGATGAGGAACCTCTTAAGTTCCCCACTGATTTTTCACGCGTGTCCAGTGGAAAGAAACCACCACCCCGGAGACAGCGGCACCGCTTTCCAACAAAGGATGATACTCGAGAGAGTGGACGCAGAGATCCCCGGTCCCCTGGTCGACATCGGCTGGGCCGGAAACGAATTCAGGCAGATAGGCGCAGAGGACTGGGATTGTGGGGAGCAGAGGAATTATGTCATCTTGGACAGACAGGCTTCTGGTGGCTGATTGAACTGCTGGTATTGGTGGGAGAGTACGTGGAAACTTGCGGGCATCTCATCTATGCATGCAAGCAGCTAAAAGGCAGTGATCTGGACCTTTTTCGAGTCTGGGTGGGAGTCTGGGCTGGACGATTGGGGGCCTGGGCCCACGTTATGTTCCAATTTCTGAGCCAGGGGTTTTGCTATGGGACAGGCCTATTTACCCGTTTTCTTAGGCTACTGGGTGCTTTGCTGCTCCTGGCTTTGGCCCTCTCATTGGGCTGTCTACAATTAGGCTGGCGGTTTCTGGTGGGACTGGGTGACTGGTTAGGCTGGAGGGGCAAGGTTACCTGGCTCTTATCTTGGCTGGATTCTCCTGCCTTACAGCGTAGCCTGACTCTACTGAAAGATAGCAGGCCATGGCAGCAGCTGGTAAGAATTGTTCGTTGGGGCTGGATGGAGTTGCCTTGGGTTAAGCAGAGGACTAACAGGCAGGGGAATGTACCTGTAGCTAGTGGGCGTTATTGCCAGCCTGAAGAGGAAGTGGCTCGCCTCTTGACTATGGCTGGGGTTCCTGAGGATGAGCTAAACCCTTTCTATGTGCTGGGGGTTGAAGCCACAGCATCAGATGTTGAACTGAAGAAGGCCTATAGGCAGCTGGCAGTGATGGTGAGTACCTTCCCCTCTGTTCCCAGTTCCTCATTTGTTCCCATCTTTTATTTTGGGGAGACTGGAATAAAGGAATGAAGGGAAGGCAGAATAGAGCACCAACTTGAATCTGAAGGGTAACATTCTTAGAAGAGTCATACTTTTCCCTTTTCTACTAGGGGATCTGAGCTTCCTTTCATTTTAATTTTTTTTGTCATGAGTTTTTATTTTTTCCTTTTTTTAAACGGTAAGAACTCACTCACCCTGGAATATCCAGGAAAAGTCCTGACTAGGGTGGAGAAGAGGCCTAGTCAGAGAGCTGCTGTAGTGTATATGTATGGCTTTGCAATTTTTCTCACAACTCTTCCAGTTCTTTCCCCTTTTAGTCAGTATTTAATTTCTTAATAGTTACACAGCAAGCCTTGAGAAATAACTGTGAGCTTATGACTGATAAAGTATGCTTAGACTTCTCTCCCAGGACATCTATTCTGTGAGCTGTTTAACCCCATTCATATCAATATAAAGAGATAACTTCAACCTTACTGACTAAACATTATAAATGTTCATTTTATGTAGTTACTGTGAAAGTGTAACTTCTTCCCTGCTGGGAAACACTGTGAATGTCTAGTCCTTGATTACCTTTCCTGAGCACTGCACCTTTTCATCATGCTCCCCCCATGAGTGCACATCATGTAACTCTAGCAGAAACTCATACCCTATGGAATGTCTTTGTTTTGAAACCATTATATTGCCCTTTATTTTCCTGCTTCTTTGAGGAATGCTACCTTCTTTCTCCGGCCTGCTGCCACTGGAGACACTTCCTGTATATAAGTCCCAATAAAGCTCATGTCTGACTCAGTGCCAAGTGCAATCTTTGGTCTTGTGGCTGCCCCAACTCGTGCCCTTCAGGAGTTGGGTTGGAACAATTGGTGAGCCAGCCAGGAGACTGAAGGACCGCTGGTAGTAGTGGGCATGAGCTCAGGGAAAGGAGAATCCACAGGGGATATCCCAGGTTGGCCTATAATGTCCATGTGTACACCTCTGGGTGACTGCCCTCCTGGACGAGTGGAGACCACCGAGAGAATATGAGGACACCCTAAAAACTCTTGGCAGGTCTACTGGCTATGCTACAGCAGGTGGTAGAGCAGCTCCACTTAGAGAGAGAGGGTGGCTTGAGCCTTGGAAGTGCCATGCTCTCTCTCCGCTGCCACTGAGAGGATTTAGGCCACGACCAGGCGTGGATCTAACACTGTGTGAAGAGCTTCCCCACGTAAGCCCCCTATTAAATGCTCTTTTGCTTGCCAAGCTGGACTTGTCTGAGTCGTCTTTGTTCTGATGTATACTTCTCAATTTGGTGGGAAGCTGTCATTTTACACAGCTCCCTGCTATACTTGGAACAGTTGGCATAGTCTGCAGGATATATTAGACCAAAGCATGAGCAGGGGCAGGGAATCCATAGGAGGAGATATTCCAGGGTGGCCCACAGACTCTAGCTGGGGTAGGGTCACCCACTTGCTTTTCTGTTGTGGAACTACGGGGACACCCTGAAAATGCCAATGGGAGTAGAGCGTGTGCTGCAAAAACAAAACTTTATGAAGTTTAGTAAAGGTAGCAGACATGCTGCCACAGCGATTGGCTGGCCATTGTTATGGCCAGTATGGTTAGCTACAGCAGATTGTCTAGAGAAAGACAAAGAAATCCGCCATTTGAAGTAAGAGTTACAGCTAGAACAGAATTTCTACCTCTGCCTTAGTGACAGGTCTCTCTGAGCAACTAGATAAAAAGGAAGAAAATGTGGAAGTATTGGCCTATTGGTTTTTAAAATTAGGAGGTCATAAAAAACCCAGACCTCAGGTATGGGCTATCTTAGCTAAGAAGGTGTGTTAGTCAGCCAAAAGGGTGCTGATGCAAAATACCAGAAATCTGATGGCTTTCATAAAGGGTATTTATTTGGCATAGAAGCTTACAGTTACCAGGCCATAAAGTGTAAATGACTTCCCTCACCAAAGTGTCTTGCCACTTGTTAGAGCAAGATGGCTGCTGACGTCTGCAAGGGTTCGGACATCCTCTTCCTCTTAAGGCTCCATGGTCTCAGCTTCTTCTAGTATCAGCTGTAGGCTGGGATAAGACTTGTCTGTCTCCTGGGGCGTGTTTCTCCGGGCTCTGCTGCTTTGCTCTCTGCACAGTGCCAGCTGTAAACTATCAGGCAAACGGTCCTCTGCCATGTCTAATGGAACCTTCTCTCTTTCCTCACATATCTGCTTCTCTGTGTGTTTTCTTTCCGGGGCTCCAGCATTCAAAAACTCCAAACTCTGCCCTCTGCTATGTCTTTTCTCTGTAAGTCCCTGCCCTCTTGGTGGGCGGAGACTCAGTGTCCTACTGATGTGGCCCAATCAAAGCCCTAATCATAATTTAATCATGCCCAGAGGAACAGACCAGTTTACAAACATAATCCAATATCTATTTTTGGAATTCATAAACAATGCCAAACTGCTACAGAGGGATTGGGATCCTAAGACCTGGAACCCCTCAGAACCAGATGTAGCAACTATAGAAGAATTTTTAAATCTTAATGTTAGAACACTTGTGCAAAGGAAGGCTAAATCACAGATACAACATCCCACATCCTGCACAAGTAGTAGTGCTAAACAGGGCACTTGTCAGTGAAACCATGCTTGTAAGAAAATATTCTGATACAGAGTTGAGATAGGGAAGACATTCTGGCAGCAACTCCGCAAATCCCCTGCCTCTTGGGTGTTGCAACTGTGAGCTAGTGGGTTGATGGAATTATTTTAACTGCTGGAGAAGTGGAGAAACTTAGCAACATTAATGTTCTCTGTTCTGTTTTCATGTTAATTCTAATTGGACCTGGATAGCCACATTAATGAAATTGGTGCTGTTAAAGCTTGGTAACTTTTGAACTGGACAACTTTATGAGAGTAAAAAAGGAAAAAAAAAATAGAAAAATTCTGGCTGCTTTGTAAGCCTGCAAATCAGTTATGGTTTAGCCCAACCAGCCTCCCCTGCGAACTTGCCTCCAGAAAATGTTTCAGAAATGTGTCCTTGCAAATGTTTCATAATGAATCTCACTGAAATACTGATAAATAGAAAACTAAAGAAAGCCTGTATTTCTGAAAACCATCCCTATAAGCTATCAATGCTCCAGTGTTGCATGCTACTAGATATTTAAAATTTTAAACAGTTATGTTTGCATATAACCAAATTGAATCATTATTCTGACATGTTTGTTTAATTTTTATGGTAATTTTATGTTGTAAGAGGTTTTCTTAGAGAGAGTTTCCAAAAATCACTTTGGTAACTTATGTAAGGTATATAGAATGTGTTTTTTCTTTTTATTAAGGAAAAAGAAAGTAATTTTGTCCCAAGATAAAATGACTGGTTATTAAGAAAGAGGAAAATGTGGAACAAAAGCTGGTGAATACAGAAAGTGTGGAAGGTTTGCGGAAAAGGAATTTTTGTGGTCAAAGTTGGGTAAGATTTGATGGGTGTTTTTCGTTTTTTTTTTTTTATGTTGTTGTTGTTGTTTTTGAGGTACCAAGATTGAACCCAGGATCTCGTACATGGGGAGCAAGCTCTCAACCACTGAAGTTTACATCCGCTTCCCTCTATAAAGTTTTAAAATAGTTTCAAATAGTATACTCGTACAAAACTAAAATTTTGTTCTTTCTCTGTTAATGTCGCGAAGTTTCTAAAACCATTGGTCTGTTTTAGCAAAAGGTTACAAAGAGTTTTCTCCTGAATAATCAGTATACAAAGCAGAAAGTCTGTTTTATCAAAATAGCTTCTTGTATTTTATGTTAACTTTATCGTGTCCTTGGTTGTTGAAGAAAACATGTCTTCTCATATTTAAAAGAATAGAATGTTCAAATCTGATAACTTTTAACACTTCGCTTTCTCAAAGTGGGTATCTTTTTATTTGAAACTATTGTAAAAGATTTGTTCTTTCACCTTGAAAAAAGGGAAGTACTAAAAATATTGAAGTTCATTTGATTTGTTATAAGTTGAATAGAAAGTGTTTGGAGAGTGAAAAAATTAAAAGGGGTTGTCTAACCTTCTGTTAATCAAAGTTGTATAGGTAAAATGTTCATATAAATACTTAAAGACTGTATAAAATTTTTAGAGCTATAACAATGTTTTCTGCATAATATTAGATAACAGTATAATGTTGTTAATCATGGTAATCATGGTTTTACTTATTTTAAAGATGTTATATGTTACAGAAATAACCTCTTTCCCTGGGAATCAAGAGGCAGATGCTCTGGTCTGTATCTGGTCTGCCCCACCCCCGCGGAAGAAGCAGCCCTATGGCTACATAAAGAGTGGCCACTGGGGGCTGCCACGGGATGGCGCATGGCTAAAGCATTAGGTGTTCCCATAAAGTATTCTGATATGGTATATGTGATACAGAATTGTGAGGCCTGTTCTCAACTCCAGCTATGGACAGTGCCTTCAGCAGTGGACATATCCATAAAGCCACACGCTAAAGGGATGAACTTCAGTGTTGTTGAACTCCCTTATGCATTTAAACCAGGCCCCCAATGTGTATGTATGGTGTCCTGGTTTATGGTGTATGGTGTCTCTCCATTTGAGTTATTGGTTAGGAGAGTCACTGCGACCCCTAAAACAGATATATATCTGTTATATCTCCTGATCATGCTCCTGAAGTAGATGGAAACACGCTGCTGCTCCGGACTCCTGTGACTCTGCCAGCCGGCGATGGCTCCATATTGCTAGATCTATGATGGACATTGCCTCCAAACTGGCTCTGTTTCATAGTGCCAGAGGGCACTATGCACCAAGCCGGTGGAACACTGGAGCCTACATTTCTGTTCTCTCGACCAACGGTGCTGCAGTATGCTGGCTGTGAGGAGGATATACCAAGTGGAGCAATAATTGCTAGAGTAATATGGGTTAAACCTAAACAAACATCATTGGCATTAAGGCCTGCTCCCATGGAGGGACAGCATGTATGGTATTGCAAACCTGAAGCTTGCCCATTGGCAGCCCATGTCCTAGGCCCTATGGGAGAAACTTCAGCTATCATTTGGCTTACCGGAGAAGGTCTCCCTCGGGTACTCACTAAACACTTATGTTTACATCCTTAGGCTAATTTTCCTGCTTTACATGAACTCATCTAATGTCTTCTTTGACTGGGCTGCTACTGTGGCAGCTGCACATGACCAAACTGTTGGGTATGTGGATATGTGCCCTTATCCTTGACTAATTGAAATAATTGGTTAATGACGAAATCATAGCTGCCCTTCTAGGTGGCAACTTCCAGAACCCACAAAACCCTATAGTTACTTTGCTCCTGTTAAATATGTCTCTTCTATTGTCAGGGAACATGTCAACAAAAACCTCCTATCCCTTGTATCAGTTTGGGATGGCCTCACCTGGATAGTGGCAGAAAATGGTGTCCTAGATGCTCGAGCAGCCTTTTGTCTCAAAAGAAACAACAAATCTGATGAAAGAACCCACCATCTTATGGGGTGGCTGCCATCACAGGTGTGTAACTGAGTCATCATCGTCAGGCAGACTGAATGGGCTGAAGGACAGACTGCAGCCCTGTCGACGGGAGCTTATATACCCCCTTCAGGAATTGGTTATGTGAAACACACTTTTGGCCATATCTACCCAGTAATTGGACAGGAAGATGTACATTAGGATATCCTTTCCTACCAGGAAGCACACACAAAATTTTGCCCAGCACCCCCCAAAACCTCCCAGTTTTACAAGACTGTTTTGATATTTAAGAGTAAAGTGCTCTCTAGCATGGTGGGCGTGGCCGCTTAGCATTTTCCTTCCTGGTGCTGGAGCTTTGGAAACTTTAACTCAAGTAACAGACCTGGCTAATTTCACTGCTCAAGCTCTTGGCAATACAGTATTAAGCCTCTTGAATGAAGAAACAACTCAAATGAGAAAAGTGGTATTACAAAACTGTGTGGCTTTAGATATACTTACTGCTACACAGGGGTGCACTTGTGTTATGATTGGCACTTCTTGCTGTACTTATATACCTGATGAACATGCTAATGTTACTAATGCTTTGAATCATTTGCCAAAGTCTGTCTATCGTATAAAAACCCTAATCCTAGTGAACTTTTTTTCCTCTTGGCTCACCTTCACATTAGAGCTATATACTTCATTGTTTGGTAGTCTCATTGTAATAGTCATTTGCTTATCTTGCTGTTTATATTGCAGCTATGGACTAATAGTACAATACCGCCGTTTGTAAACACCCCTCCACCTCTTCCCCCCATTCCAAGCTCAGGGCTTCATGTGGAAGAGGTAGCAGAAAGATTAAGAGTTGTGGGATGGGGTGGGTTGTAGCATATACGTGTGGATTTGCAATTTTTCCCACAGTCTTTCCAGTTCTTTCCCTTTTTAGTCAGCATTTCATTTCTTAATAGTTACACAGCAAGCCTTGGGAAATAACTGTTTATGAGCTTATGACTGATAAAGTATGCTTAGACTTCTTGCCCAGGAAACTCCAAGAATAATCTATTCTGTGAGCTGTTTAACCCTCTTCATATCAATAGAAAGAGGTGACTTCAGCCTTACTGACAGAACATTGTAAATGCTCATTTTATGTAGTTACTATGAAAGTGTAACTTTTGCCCTGCTGGGAAATACTGTGAATGTCCAGTCCTTGACTATCTATCCTGAGCACTGTACTTTTTAATCATACCCCCTCTCCCATCTGTGTATGTCATATAACTCTAGCAGAAACTTCTCATACCCTGTAGAAAGTCTTTGTTCTGAAAGCATTTATATTGTTCCTCATTTCCCCACCTCTTTGAGGAGCACTACCTTCAGTCTCTGGTCTGCTGCCACTGGAGACACTCTCCTGTATGTAAGTCCCAATAAAGCTCATTCATGTCTGACTCCGTGCTAAGTGCATTCTTTGGTCTCGTGGCTGCCCCAACTCGTGCCCTTCAGGAGTTGGGTTGGAACAGCCACTGACTGTTCTCCCCTGAACAAATAAGTGTTTGTTGAACACAGGGAATCTCAACTCTCTTTCCCAAAGAGGCAAGTGTGGACCTTGTGTGGAAGGTTCAGGGAGTTCAAGTGCATGATTATCTCAGGACCAGTTGGAAGAAAACAAGCTATTTCAAGACCAGCAATGCAAAGTAGGAAAGGGAAGGAGACTGGAACATCAGTTCATAGAGCAATATGTATGTGTGTGTCATACACAAAAATATGTTGCTTTTATCAATAAGAGGGGTGCAGGTGGGAGATGTGATTTACCATATACTTGAGGGAAGTGATTTAATACAAGGATGTAATTAGAAGAAGATAACAGGTTGCCGCTATTACATAAGATTGTTGTTGCTATTTCTGTACAATTAAAATGTATTAAGAAATGTGTGCCAATTGCATTGGAGGCCTATTTTACTGAGTGTATGGAACTGGATTTGTAAAACATCACTGTGCAAATTGAGGAATGGTGACACCAAAGAGGAATGGACTACTATGGTTTCTCTTAACTATTCAAGGCATAACAAACCATCAGGGCTGTAACTTAGAAAAGGACTAAATTAGTATGATGGGAAATGTATACACTTCAGTGGATAGCTTAGAGAATTCTTAAGAGTGGGGAACTCCTTACACTCATATTGTTACTTTTCTCACTTTGTCTTTTAGCAGACATCCTCTCTTGGGGAATATTCTTACAAAACATCCCATTTTTCAACTTAATTCTCTTAGACCTGTACTCCCATTCTCAACATACCCATCCCCACACTCCACAAAGCACTCTCCTTCTGGGCCAGTGTGTCCAAGGTTGTCCTTTTATAGAACCCCTCACTGTCCTTACTAGTCTGGGCTAGAGAGTACCCATGACTAAAACGCTGTTCTGTTTTGCCAGGCATTGTGGAAGATTGAACAGCTAGCATTTAGCCACCTCTATCTCTATTTTTACAGAATGTTTATCAGGACAACCAGGAAGCTGTAGGAAGAGGGATGATTCATTTTGGAGAAAAAATTAGAGTGGCTAAAAAGCCTCAGAGGATCACAATATGTTGTTTAATTTCTGGGACAGAAGTGGCAAACTTGTAGACATGAGAGTTTTCCAGTTAGAAAAGAATGAATTTGAGGACATAGTATCTTTAGAACGCTCACTTTATGACTGATAATCAAAACACAAAGGCTTAGTATGTGGGTGCCAGGTAGGGTAACCAACTATCCCTCTTTTTTGAGGCATGGGACTTTCAGTACTAAAACTGGGGCAGTCCCAGACAAACTGTGATAGCAGATTGCCTTAGTGCCAGATTCTGTTCTATGTACTTCACAAGCATTCTCATTTAATCCTTCCAACAATTTACGGTTGGTACCGTGATTGCTCCATTTAACACTGGAGAATCTGAGCCTTAGAGAAATTAAAATACTCAAGACCATATAGCTAATATGTGACAGAGCTAGGACTTGAACTCGGAAGTCTGTAGCGCCAGAGCAATTATTTAAGTTATCTTGATTCTCCAAAGGGTGGTGAAAGAACCCTTTGATACTTTGACCCAATATAGGGAAGAGAGTGGAAATGGACTTATGATGAAATCTCCTTGTCTTGGTAGGTTCATCCTGACAAAAATCATCATCCCCGTGCTGAGGAGGCCTTCAAAGTTTTGCGGGCAGCCTGGGACATTGTCAGCAACCCTGAAAGGCGAAAGGAATATGAGATGTAAGTTGGAGATGAGAAATGGTCAAGTGAAGTAAATTTAAAATCCTCAGTAGCAGTAGCCCCTGGACTTGTGGATGGAGACTTTTTTAGAGGCCGAGAGAATTGAAGTTGCTTGTCTTTCTAGCTGGCTAGGGGCTAAATAAGCCAATAGATCTTTCCCCCTTTGTCCTTCCCTCAATAGCCTTTGACTTACAAAGCCTTTCTTCCATAGGAAACGAATGGCAGAGAATGAGCTGAGCCGGTCGGTGAACGAGTTTCTGTCCAAGCTGCAAGATGACCTCAAGGAGGCAATGAATACCATGATGTGCAGCCGATGTCAGGGAAAGCATAAGTATGAAATAGGAAGAGGACAGGGATGGAATAGCCATAGCTCAGGAACTGGGATAGCCCAAGACCTTCCTTGTGGGTATTATTGGTAGCTGTGGGATACAGGTGGTGAGTTAAAAAAGGCCCTGAGGTTTCTACCTTTGCCGTACTCTGAGATTGGGAATTTGAATTAGCAGTACATACAAAATGGTTTTAGCTCTAATAAAGTTGAGGGCTGGGTGTGCGCAGACATGTAACAAGTAAGTAGAGATAGTGTTAGATGTTTCAACCATATTTGTCAGTAATGACAAGACAGCAGTAATGATCTGCTTAGGCAGACATGGCAAATAATTGAGAAACTACCTTTTTGTTTGCTTGTAGGAGGTTTGAAATGGACCGGGAACCTAAGAATGCCAGGTACTGTGCTGAGTGTAATAGGCTGCATCCTGCAAAGGAAGGAGACTTTTGGGCAGAGTCAAGCATGTTGGGCCTGAAGATCACCTACTTTGCACTGATGGATGGAAAGGTATATGATATCACAGGTACATTTCTCTCCTCTAGAAGTATGGACCCATACTTCCTGGTCTTATATGTGGTCTAAACTGATGTTTTGGCTAATTACATCTGATGTTTGCAGAGTGGGCTGGATGCCAGCGTGTGGGAATCTCCCCAGATACACACAGAGTCCCCTATCACATCTCATTTGGTTCTCGGATCCCAGGCACCAGCGGGCGGCAGAGGTACGTGGTATTTCTCCTCAATAATCTATCTACTATTCTAGTTTTGAATATGATTTCAGATGACATACTGTTTAGGACACCTAGTAGGAAGTTTGGGAACTGACTCAGTATCTTTAACTTGGGTAACCATATGATTTTAGCAACATCTCTTGCCTCATTTTTTCTTGTCTTCCACTTAGAGCCACCCCAGATGCCCCTCCTGAAGACCTTCAGGATTTCTTGAGCCGGATCTTTCAAGTACCACCAAGCCAGATGTCCAATGGGAACTTCTTTGCAGCTCCTCAGCCTGGCCCGGGGGCCACTGCTGCCTCCAAGCCCAACAGCACAGTACCCAAGGGAGAAGCCAAACCGAAGCGGCGGAAGAAAGTGAGGAGGCCCTTCCAACGCTGACACCCCTTCTCTTCTTTCCTCAAATCAATGTCAGGGAGTCAAAGGGCTTTGTATGGCACAGGATGGAGTTTGATTTGTTTATTTTTAAATACTTAAAAAAGGGAAATTTTTAAGCTCAAATTGTTCACTCAGTACTTGTAGGAAGCCTCTGACCTTTCCCTCCTCCCTCAGCACGCAGGAACTGAATCTTGTCTTCTGACAATACCAAAGAAATAGGAAGTGACTAGAGCAAAGAACCTAGGCCTGGACCTGGGCTGGATAATCTATCCCATACTGGTATGGGAAACTCAGTATTTCGCTGGGGTCTGTTTGCCTTTGTCCTGCCTTTTGCTTTTAGAGCAGATGACACTTTTCCCCCTTTTAAACGGAGTCTGTCTTATTTCTTGAACAATTTCAAAAACAAATCCCTTCCTCTTTATCCCTATAGATGAGCTAAAACACAGAACAAGAAAGCATGTAGTCCTAATTACAGGAGATGCCTAGAGTTCAGAGGGAGAGAACTCTGAATTCTTCCATCTACTTTTACTTTGTTGGTAATCACCTAACTACAGGCTTGTTGCTGCAGGAATGGCCAAAATTCATAATTTTAAAAAAGCAGACTCATGCCCTCTGCCCTTGGGTGAGGGGGAAGGAAAAGGGGGTTCCTAGCAGCCCCCTTGTGATCCAAGGGTTTGTATTTTTTTTAAGTTTGTTCATATTTGTATGTACATATCTATTTAAAGCCAGGGGATTATCTTTCTATAAATACATAATTAGCAACCTGTATCTTCCCTCTCTTCTTTGCCCATATGGCTGGAGTCCCTTTTCTCATTTGAGAATCCTTTCCATAGTTAGCTGAGAGAGAAGGGCACCCTCTGCTGGACCAAGGGAGAGAGGATAAAAAATAGGTTAGAGAATTTTATACACTAAGTCATCATTCCCTCTTTCCCTGCCCTTCCAGCTGACCAAATTGTAGCCATATCTGAAAAAAGTATCTTTATTATAAGGAAAATATACAGCAAAACAGAGCTGGAAAAGGGTGGGGGTGTGTGTGGAAGATATGGAAAAACTTAATCATCAAACAAGCTGCCCAAACATGGCTTCCTGCTGTGGAGGAGAGGGACCGGCCCTTGCCTCACCTGCCTTCCCTGATTCAAAGAAATCTGCTTCCAGCAGGGCTGGGCCCAGGGACCCCCATTTTCCAATCTCTTCTCTTCCTGGGAATTTGGGAAAGGTTGTATAGTTCTAGGCTTTCAAAATATAGAAAATAGTATGAAGAAGAATGAAGTATGTTAGCACTTTGTTCTAATGTCTTCTCCAAGCCTGTGGAGCTGTCTCTAGCGCCATCCCTCAGTACTTGTTGATGCCAAAGAGACGGACCCCATGGAATTGGGGCAACTTAGGCAGCAGTACACTGAGCAATGAGGCTGTGTTGATGAGGAAGTGAGCAGCATCATACTTGGTATAGAAGCTGGCCAGGAGGTAGCTGAGGAGAGAAGAAAGAAGAAGAATGAGGTTGGCCTTCCCTATCCAGATTCATGTCTTCCCAGTGACTGACTTTGCTATTTTAAATTATCAGTTCTATTGCATGTAGTCCTAGGACATCTGAGAACATTGTAGCCACATCAACAGTATTTATTTGGGGGTTGGGGAGATCATCAGATAGCCCCTTTAACTGGAGATTATAAGTCAGTTTATGCATTTCTTCATTGTTAATGACAGGTGGCAGCCGAAGCTGTTTCAGCCTATATGAATGTTAAGATTGTTACTTGCTTCCAGTCCCCAGTTTTCACAGATTCTGCCTCTATCAGTTATTCACTTCTGTTTGGAAGTGTAAAATCATCTGGTTTTATTTGGCATTTTATCATTTCTCAGTCCCTTCCCATTCCCCTCCCACCAAGAGAGTAGCAAGGAATGCCTGATTACTGTCTTCTACTTCTTACTGCTCTCCTTAGTAACTAGTATTCCATGGTATCTTCTAACTAGTATACCACTATCTCTTATGGGTCTTAGATGGGTAGTCTGCTTTTTAATGTCTCCCTGTCACCCTTTGTACCTGGCTTTTTTAAAGCGCTTTCCAACCCAGCATCTCCCATTACCAGTTCCTCCTCCCCAAACTCACAGTATGATAGGAGAGATGCTAAGGAATTTGCGGGAAGAGGTAAACTGGAGCCCATAGTCCATTTGCTCCCAGTGTGTCAGGAGCCGTGCCTTTCCTTGGTCAGGTGTCTCAAAGGGTGTTCCTTTCACAGTATGTAGAAAGACATACATAGCCTAGGAGGAGGGAAGGGACAGGGTGAGGAGGGGCAGAAAGTAGACCTTCAGCTCAAGAATTCTGCTAGGGTAGGAAACAAGATCCCAAAAGGAAGGCAAACATCCTCAAAGAATTGGTGATTTTATTGGTTTTGGTTGGAGAAGGCCTGGGGTGGGTATAAGGGTGTGGTTTAGTGCTTACCAAGTTATGGATGACGTTGGTCAGGGTCCAGACAACAGGAATGCTGAAGAAGGGGATGCTGAGTAGAACCACATGCAGCAGTCCTACCAAAATGATGTAGGCGAGCCAGATGCCACGGCTACTCATCACTCGAGTGTTGGGATTTACTTCACTGTGCGCCACCCCCACATTCATCCTACCGTGGGGGGGGGCAGTCAGGCAGGAGTCCAACTCAATTTCCTCAACTTCTTTGAGCTTGTTTCCCCCCGTTATCACCTGAAAAGCCAAAATTCTCTGAACTCCACTGAAAATGAAAACTTTCCCATCATGCACAACGGAGAAATTGGAGTCTTGGGGAAATTTTTCAAAGGCAAGAAGAGCCCTCCCTATATTTTAGAGACATTATAAATTTTACTGATTCTTACAGTTCACCTGTAGCATAAAGGATTAAGCCTAGGCTTGGGGCACCTGATGCAAGCAGCAAGGGAAACTCAGGAGCTTCTCACTTTACTATCATGAAGTTAATAAGGAATCAAGAAGAGGTTACATACATCCGAAATTATAGAGGGTACTGGGATTCAATCGAGGAACCACCAAGGAGGGCTGAGGGGATAAAGCTACCTCCAATTCCCACCTTTTCCCCTGGGGCTTGTCTGCCCTCTCATTTCCTTTGCACGTAAGCAACAAGTATCATTCCTTCATAAGTGAGAGGCGCTGTAAGAACTTGCCCTGGGCTTCTGCAGGGCTAGAAAGGGACCCGAGTTCAAAGCCTCGAGGAATGGAGCCCTAGCACCGACTCGGGGTGGTCTGAATTTGGCTCTTTAAAATAGCGCTAGCTCTAAAACTGAATCCTGGTTAGGAAGCAGCTCTTGCCTGCCGTCCCTTTCTACCTAAAATTTCCTAAATCCTAATATTGAGCCCTCCCCGTGCTCTTCCCAGCTTCTCTCTCATGTTCATCGGTTCCCCTCAAGACTCTATTCAGAGCTCACCTCACGGGTTTTAACTCCTCCCCCCTCACTTTCCTTTTGCCGCGCACTATTTTGCTCAGCGCCCCCTTTCCAGTCTCCCGACAGCCCCTACCTGCTTGCTTCAGAGGCCGATCCCGCCCGGGGCGCGGCACTAGCTTCTACACCTGAGGTCTCCAGGAAGCAGCCGCCCCAGCCCATTCGCTCTCTCCTTATTGGTGGAACAGGATCAGCGCTGCCACCACCCATTGGTTGGCTCTCTACAATGGGACGCTCGATTGGTCTCCGCTTCCGTCGTCCGGAAGATGCAAAACCCACCCTCCATCCTGTCCCACTTTTGAGAGAGGTGGGGAAAGCTGCGGAGAGGAGCGAGAACGACGCTAGCTATTGACTAATGGGAAGAGCTGATGGTGTGGGGTGGAAGTAAGAGTGACACCGATTGGTCGGCCATGGTACTTTGCGCCTAGGCGGGAGCTCCTGGAAGCGGAGGCAGCGGGTGGGGACCCAGCAGAGTGGAGGGGGCAACAAGATGGCGGCGGAGACGGTGGAGCTTCATAAGCTGAAGGTACCGTGAAGGTGGAAAAGGGTTGAGGTGGACGTTTTTGGGAGCTGAATTCTTTAGGCTGGCTTGCACCTTCTCCTACTCGTGCTCTTTGCAGACTTTTTCACTTCGTTTTCCGGCTCTCTCCGTAGTTAGCCGGGCTTTCTTTTGTGCCTCTCTTCTTTCCCGCAATGCCTTCCCTAATTTCCCGTTTATACTCGCGGTTTTACTATTATCTTTATCTGTTATTTCGGCGCCTTGGCTTTCTTCAGCGCTTTATCAGCCATACCCTCTCTTTGTCGTTTCTTATCAGAGCCGCATGACACTAGGGGTTTCCTCCTCATCTCCCCATGCCGGGCCCTGGACCTCTTTTTCTTCCTTGGGTTGATGCTTCCCTATCTGTTATCCACAGCTGAGATTCCCCTGATAGTTGTGTATTTCTGTCTAAGTCCCAAGGGTGATCCAGAGAATGCTTCCACTCCTTTTTCTAGTGGGGTTACGCCCCCCTGGAGCGAACTTTGAAACCTGGGAAAGGCCTTAGACCTCCCCCTTCAGGCCTGGACTTCAGGAGGACTGAAGAGTTAGTAAAGGCACTGACGCCTCAGATATAAAAGTTTTTCGAGTTCTCTCTCATTTTCCCGGTCCAGCCTTCCCCCCCCCCGCCCCCCGCGAGAGAACTTAACGCTGGTATACTGTAGAAAAACAATTCCAAGGCTAGGGTTATCTCTGTCCCATTTCATATCTCGGGGGGACCTTGCATCTCTTGGTGTCACCACTGGGTGACACTTCGAATCATAGAAGCTATTTTCTCAAGATCTGTGTTTTTTGTGAATCTTGGTAGCTTTTTCATACTTAAGTTATCATTTACTTGGAAGAAAAGAGTAGATTCTTTTAGGGTGAATTAATATTTTGATTGTCCATTTGTGATTTTGCAGCTAGTTTTCCATCACATGTTTTGGTCACATAGTCATGAGGACTTTGAACAAACTAGGCTGATTTCAGCTGAAGCTGAAAACTGATCCTTCAGAGTTTGATGACCAGTAGTTTAAGGGGAGAATGGTTGGAGAGGTTCTTTCTTTAGTCACTGATTAGTTGACACCAGTTAGCCTTTCTGTGAAATCTGATATATTTCCTACCTTTGGATTCTAAACTCTACTAGTGGGGTTTTTGTGTTGTTCTGCAGTTACTGTTAAATGGATAGTACTGAAACATGTAGATTATACCAGTATTCTAATATTTATCATGATGAATTTAAAAAATTGAGCAACCACATCTATATGTACGCATATTTATATATAAATTACATAGTACTACTGTATTGTTATGTATGTTATAAAATATACACAAAAAGGAATTTTTGAATGAATGAGTTAAAAAGGAAATAAGAATAGAAGATCTAATATTTTCTTCCTGTTTATCCCATTTTTGAAACCCCTGGAGTATGTAACGAGCTTCCTCTGTGAGTTGCTTTTATGGATGACAAATCTGTGTTTGTCAGGTTTATATTAAATTTGCATTCGTTTGGTTAAGTCACTTTTTACAAAATGCCCTCTCACCTGATTTCAGTCCAGGAGAACTTGAGGCACTCCTGATAGCCTAAAAAGGACTCACTCTTTTAATCACATTTGCTTATCTTTGCTTTTTCTCTAGAGCACTTCTTAACCTTTTGGAGGTCACAGATAACTTTGAAACTCTCATGAAAGGTATGGACCTTTTCCCCAGAAAAAGGCATGTACACATAGTTTGCATGCGATTTGAGGGGCTTCATAAAAAACTACTTTGTAGCCCTGAGGAGTCCATGGACCTCTGGTTAAGAACCCATGCCTTTAATTCTGACGGACAGTTAATGTTTGTTTCCACTGGTGATTTTGATGGCACTCCATCCTGACTTTTGGGTTGATTTAGGGTTTACTCTCTTTTTTAAAAAAAAGTCTTTACATTTTTATAAAGAGAACATGGGACTTTATCATGGGACCACAAAGAAAAGGAACAAGCTTTAAAACAGGAAAGAAAAGTATTGTATTGTCTATCTGAATTAATATAAAAGTCCACACTGGCAACTTCTGAAGATTTGTAGAAAGGTGGTCATTCTTACATGTTTGGAAAGAGACAGAAGTGTGGATGAAATTGTCTTTTGAACTGTAACAGTACCAGATTTCCAGTCAAATGTGAGAAAAGAGACTCTTGCAGGGGAGAAGAACAGTGTGACATTTGTATTATTGAAGTATAAAGTGCACATATATGGGTGGTTAAAGATCAGAAAGAAAAGTAGGTCAACTATGTGACCATAAAGGTAGATTGGAGTGATATTGATTAGGGCCTTCTAAGTTATGTGAGGAATTTGGCTTTTGTCATGTTGGCAGAAGTGGGGAGTATGGAAATTTGAAAGGAGGCGCCAAATGTGACCAGTTTGTATTCTTTTGGCAGTATGAAGTCTGAAGGGGGAGAGATTTCATCAGTTAGATGTTTGCTTAAAACTTTTATGATATTCCTGCCATTCCTCCAGCTTAGTTTCTCACACCCCAACCACATTCGCCATTATTTATTTCCTAATAATGACTGTGTTCATTAATAGCTGACACCAAGTGGCAAACACTGGTGGAAGCCGTTTTCATACAATAACTGATTGAATTCTCACAATAATCTTATAAAGTAAATACTCATACCTTTTTAAAATGTCAGATTGTGAGAAAGATAGGAAAGGGGGACAGGTGGTAGAGTAGGAAGGATATTGTAATTTTAAATAGAGTGACCAGAAGGCCTCATTGAGAAGGTTATATTTAAGCAAAGACTTGAAAGAAGTGAAGGAGTGAGCCAAGTGGAAAGTGTTAGAGGAGGAGCAAAAGAAGCCATTTTGGCTTACCAGAGTGAGCAGTGGTAATAGAATAATAGGAGAGGAGGGGTCACAAATAATGATGAGGGTGGGGAGCAGATTTTATAGAGCCTTGTAGGTGATGATTGTTAGGATTCTGGCGTTTACTTTTCTTTTTAGAGGTACAGAGGATTGAATCCAGGACCTTCTACATGGGAAGCAAGGCGCTCAGCCATTCGAGCTACCTCTGCTCCCCAGGCTTTTACTCTTAAGGAGTTGAGAAGCCAGTGGGAGATTTTTCAATATTGGAGTTATATGATCTGATTTAAATTTTCAAAGGATCACTCTGACTACTCTGTTGAGAATAAACTGCTAGTGAGGCAGAGGTTGAAGAGGCTTTTGAAATAATTTGTATGAAAGGCCAAAGTGAAGTAATGTTAGAGATGGTAAAAAGGGATTAGATTTTGGATATATTTTGAAATAGAGCTAACAGGATTTGCTGATTAGATCCAGGGAAGTGAATAAGCATTTGGTACAAGTGGAATGAAAGAGGGGTAAAGAAGGAAGCTTAGAGAATATTCATAATTTATGAGGTTGGGTGGAAGAAGAGCTAGTAAGGAGGCTGAGGAGGAGAGGTGAGAGGAGAATCAAGAGAAAGCTGTGTCAGCACCTCAGTAGTTAAGATTATGGGTTTGAATCAGAACTGAGCTGGCATAATGGCTCTACTATTTACTGGCTGTGATCTTAAGCAAGTTATTGAATCTCTTTAAGCCTCATTTTCTTAATTTATAAATTGAGGTAATAAACCACATAGGTTTATTGTAAAGGTTAAATGAGAAAATAAATGCAGAGTACTTAGCCCTTTGCTGGTACGTACTAATACTTGAAATACACATTTGAGTTCCTATTGTATGAAATGTTATAGGTGGTAGAAAATGTCTCTGCCCTCAAAGAGTTTATAAACCATATGGAAAGATAACAGATGAAAAAGACATCTAATAAAAGATTTGAATCAAAATTCAAGATTAGGGAAGCGGCTGTGGCTCAATCAGTGGGGCTCCCGTTTACCATATGGGAGGCCCTGGGTTTGGTTCCCGGGGCCTCCTGGTGAGGGCAGGCCCGCCCGCACGGCATGGTTGGCTGACCCAGCGAGCACAAGCAGCAAGGGGGGGATAAATGAATAAATAAATAAAATCTTAAAAAAATAAATAAATTCAAGATTAGTAAACTAGAAGGGATCACAGGGCAATAAATTACTAACGTCAAATGTATTATAAGGTCAGTTGATCTGTCTTTCTTCTGCTTTTTGAATAGGTAGAATGGAGAATGCTTTTTTTTTTTTTTTTTTTTAACTTTATTTTCTATGTTTAGTAACTGAAAATATAAACAACTAAAAAGAAAACACAGTTGAATAAAAACATACATTTCTCAATTAAAAGTACTGGATACATACAAATTTTTTTTTTTTTTTTTTTAATCATACAATATGTTACACAATATGTTTGTTTCATAGTAACGCAATCATACAGTATTTGTCCTTTTGTGTCTGGCTTGCTTCACTCAACATAATGTCCTCCAGGTTCATCCATGTTGTCTTATGAGAATGCTTTATTGATACTGAAAAATAAGGTTTTTAAAAATTATTTTATGAATCAGTAATTCAGCCACAAGTTCACAATTCTAAAAATGCAAAAGGGTATATGGTGAAAAGTTTCCCTCCTATATCTGTCCCCAACTAGCTTCCTCTTCTCAAATTCAGCAGGTATTACTTACCTGTTTCTTGTCCAGGCATCTTGTGTACATATATCAAGTGTGTGCATATCTTCTTTTTTACGTTAATATTAATATCCCATCTATAATCTGTAACTTTTTAAAAACAACTTTATTGAGATATAATTCACATACCATACAATTCACATAATATGCCTTGCTTTTTAAATAAATTTTTTTAAAATGTTTTAAAATCAAATTCTTGGGAAGCAGTTGTGGCTCAATTGGTTGGGCTCCCGTTTACCATATGGGAGGCACTGGGTTCAATTTCCGGGGCCTCCTGGTGAAGGCAAGCCAGCCTGTGGGGCGCGGTGAGCTGACGCAGCAAGATGACGCAACAAAGGGAGACAAGCAGGCACAGAAAAACGTGCAGCAAATGGACACAGAGAACACAAGTAGCAAGGGGGGGATAAATAAATAAATATAAATAAATCTTTAAAAAATAAATAAAATAAAATTCTTGTAGAAATGGTAAGAATTGATATGTTAGTTCTTATTTGAAGTTTTAAAAGGTTTTCGTTTTACTAACAAATGTGCTGAAATGTGTGAAAGAAATTACTTCATTTTCAGCTGTTTCATATTTTTGCTCATCTATTTTCCTTTTAAAATAATATCCTAATATGTTAAAAAGAACCTACAATATAATTCAAGTAATACAACATTATGTAGAAACTATATAATAGTCCCATTTGACCAAGGAGGGGACATGGAGGTGCTGAGAGCACCTCTGAATGAGTAGAGACCTAGGGTTAGGGACAGAGCCATTGGGGTCTGAGACCTTGATGACTAGAAGCTCTTGGAAAATCAGTGGTCAGCAGCGATGGATGCTATTCATGCTAAAAGACCAGTTGGAACCAATTGTACCACTCTTTGTCAGCCCCAGCCCCAAGTCCTAGATCATACTAGATCAGCATACTATGAAAACCATCACCGGCTGTCTGTTTTCTTGTCACTTGGAAGTCTTTGTAGTCTTTTTCCTACATCTAGGCACAATTTTAGGAAATAGGAAGAAGGGAGGAACAACAAAAATATTTAAACCAGGAGGGAAAAAAAGGAATGGAAGCTTATGGGGAAGGTTTAGGAGTTAAATACAGCAGCTGTATTTCTTTGTAAACAAATAACCAGCACTTTCCCCTAACAAACACATAAACACAAATAATATATTTAAAATCTTAAGTGATCACTTCAGGTTAGGATAATAGATTACTTATTTTTCTCTATACATTCCAATATTTTCTAACTGTTCTGCAGTGAACATAGTACTTTTATAACAAACCAACAAAAGTTTTTAAGTATGAATTGCAGTACAGTGCTGATCCATGAATTAATTTTTTGTTATCAGTTATTGATAAGTACACAAATTGAGAATACATTTTTAGAAATGTATAGCAGCTTGACATCAGTACTACATCTAAGTTTGACATCATTTTTCTAATTAGTGTTTGGATTTTTTTTTTTTTTTTTCTTTTTAAAAACAAAAGTATTGGTCTATGACCCAGTTGTGATATTATGAAAAGTTGGCAGCCCTATCAGTCTGCTTATTTAAAAATATATTGATTTGTGATATTCAGAAATTTGAAAATTGCTGATTTTATCTAATCTTGTCAAATCCCTCACCAGTTTCTATCTAACAAACACAAAGTGCTTACTAGCTGCCAAACATCATTCTAAATGCTTTACAAATATTTACTGGTTTAATCTTCATTATAACCATATGAGATAGGTGCTGTTATTATCCCTATTTCACAGATAAGGAAACTGAGGCACAGAAAGATTTAAGTTACTTGCCCAAGGTCACACTGTTGGTAAGTGGTAGAACTGGAATTTGAACCCAAGCAGTCTGACTTTAGGGTTGTGTTCTTTTCTATGCTATGCAGCACTCAGCAATCACTGTTTTTATATAGAAAACTTTCTTTGAAAATAACGTTTTTTGTTTTTGTTCCCTTTATTTATTTTTTTTACATTTCTCAATTGAATGTACTGGATACATATAGAAATTTTTTTGGAATCAAACAATATGTTACACAATATATTTGGTTCAGAGTAACGCATTCATACAGTGAAAATAACATTTTTAATGGGTAATTATCTACCATGTTTCTCAACAGAGGGTTTGTCTGAGTTTGCCACAGGGCTACTGATGCAAAGTACCAGAAATGGGTTGGCTTTTATAATGGGAATTTTATTTGGGGTAAAAGCTTTCAGTTCCAAGGCTGTGAAATGTTCAAATTCAGGGCACCATCAGAGATACTTTCTCACCAAAGTCAGCTACTGGTAATCCTGGTATCCTGCCCATGGCGAGCTGGCATGTAGCAGGGCTCCTCTCCTCAGCCTTGAGCTGCTCAGTGGGCCCACCTCTTGGGGTCCTCTTTCAGTGCCCTTGTACTCTGCTGATTCTAGACTCCGGAACCTCTCTCAGCCTCTTGGGGCTTCTCTGACTTTCTGCAGCTGTAGGCAAACCTGGTGTCCCCTCTCTTACATGGCAGGATCAGTATGGCAGCTTCTTTTCTCTGGTAGATGTGGCTCAAATGGTTGGGCATCCGTCTCCCATATGGAGGGACCTGGGTTCGATCCTCAGGACCTCCCGGTAAAAAAACAAAAACAAACAAACAAAAAAAAACGGCTACCATGTCTCTGTACTTCTCTATCTGTCTCCGTTTATATTGCTCCAGCAAGAGGGCGGAGACCCAAGCTGGTTCATGCCTCACTGATGTAGTCCAATCAAAAACAATCTAGGGAGCGGATGTAGCTCAAGTGGTTGAGCCCCTGCTTCCCATGTACGAGGTCCCAGGTTTGATCCCCAGTGCCTCCTAAAAAACAAAATAAACAAGTGAAAAAAAACAATTCTCGTTGGGGAGCAGACGTAGCTCAGTGGTTGAGCACTTGCTTCCAGTGTACAAGGTCCTGGGTTCAATCCATGGTACCTCCTTTTGAAAACAAAAAGCAGTCTAATCAAGTGATCTAAAGTGAATCTAATGCAGTCAAAGGGTACCACACAGGGGACGGATATGGCTCAAATGGTTGGGCATCCGTCTCCCATATGGAGGGACCTGGGTTCGATCCCCGGGACCTCCCCGTAAAAAAAAAAAGGGGGGGGGTATCACACCCACAGGAATAGATTAGTTTAAGAACATAATCTCTTTGGGAGTCACCAAATTCAAACTGACAGGCTGCTATTGGCATTTTGGGTAGGATAGATCCCTCTGCATAGCATCCTCACCTGCTCCACCTCACTAAATGTCATTAGTACCTCATCTCTTCAATGATTGTGACATCTTTTCCATTTCCAGATGCTTCCTACTAGGGATGGACCACTCTCCTGATTGAAAACCGTCTAGAGATGCCGAGTCTACCCCCTTAGTTACAATAGTTCTTTCTTCTGTTGGAATCTGCTGTCTAATTGCTATTGCTTGGTCTTAGATTTGTACTTAAAAACGATCAAGACCTACTTCCAGGCCATACATTTATTCATATACTGATCTGCCTATAGGATTTCTAGAGCCTTCCTTCTCCTCCTTGTTCTCCTTGGATCAGCATGTTGGTATGCTTCTTAAAGTAAGTGTAGAGCCCCTTAAGGCTGTTACATCATTTATTATAGAGTCTGTATTTCATTTACCCATAACCTAGAATTACTGTTAACCCCAAGATTATCATTTGCATTACTGTTGAGCCAGATCTCCCTCATCTGGTTTTTGTACAACTGATGTTTTGAATATAAGTGCAGGACATTATAAGTACACCTTATTCCTTTTAAATTGGATCTTCATTTTGGCTCACTGTCCTCCCTAAAGAGTTGTTTTTTTTGTTTTTTTTTGTTTTGTTTTATTTTTTTAAGCTTAGTTATCAGTTATCCATTGATTCTCCTTATTCCTTCTGTCATCTACAAAGTGGTAAGCATGACTTTTCTCTCTTTAGTCAAGTTACTGATTTTATTTTATTTTATTTTTTAGATTTATTTATTTTATTTCTTTATCCACTCCCCCACCCCCACGTTGTTTGCCCTTGCTGTCTGCTCTCTGTGTCCATCCATTGTGTGCTTGTCTTCTTTTTAGGAGGCACTGGGAACAGAACCTGGGACCTCCCATTTGGGAGGGAGGTGCCAAATCACTTGAGCCACTTCCACTCCCTGCTTTGTTGTGCCTCTCATTGTGTTTCCTTGTTGTGTCTCTTCCTTGTGTCAGCTCGCTGCGTCAGCTTGCTGTCTTGCTCATCTTTAGGAGGCATTGGGAACCAAACCTGAGAAGTTAGTGATTTTAAAATCTTTAACAGAGCTCTGTGGCGTGCCATTAAATAGTCTTTCATATTGATATAGATCCTTTTATCAATTCATTGTTGACCTTAAGTTAGCCAAGACATCTACCTAATTCTACAGTGGTCAGATCAGTATGCATGTATATTGTAGATTGCAGTAAAGGATTTGGGATAATAGGTGGTGAGGAGAATCTGCTTTTTGATAATTGGATTTTCTGCTTAAAGACTCATTCTTCCTGTATGCTAATTGGCATGGTAATTTTTAGGGGAAAAAAGGCTTTTTTTCCCCTTAGAATTATTCAGAAATAGCTAGAGATTTATAATAATAAATAAGTGCATGAACAGATAGGAATTTTATTAAAGTAGGATGGTTATTCTTCAGCATCTGTTAGGGAAGTCCACTTGCATATTTGAGTATTGTTAGAGGGAAGTGGACTCTCTCAGGGGTCTCAGGCTCAGTGGAATTAAGGGCAATAGTTGGAGATTGAATTTTATTTTCATTGTACTTTTTTGTTTGTTTTCTTATAAGGGCTACCTCTTTTCGTTGACCAGGATTAATCTTGTTAACTAAGGGTAAGCTTTATTCCTTTTTCTCAGCTTGCTGAACTAAAGCAGGAATGTCTTGCTCGTGGTTTGGAAACCAAGGGAATAAAACAAGATCTCATCAACAGGCTCCAGGCATATCTTGAAGAGCATGGTGAGTGCTTTGATGTGGAGGCAAGGAGTAATGTGAACCAGGGGATTCATTTTCAGGCTCTGCCACATAGATTTCTGTTTTTTTTTTTTTTTTTTTTTTTTTGCTTGGGTCATTGGTAGTATAAGCTCTTAATTAACTTCATCAAGTAAACTAAGGAAACTCTCTCAATCCAAAATGACTATAATGCAAAGAAATGCTCCTTTTTTCTTTTGACATTATGATTTGGTTTCAGCATGCTATTTAAAAGTTAGCATGGTGGGAAACGGATGTGGCTCAAGAGGTTCGGCGTCCGTCTACCATATGGAGAGACCGGGGTTCGATCCCCGGTACCTCCCGGTAAAAAAAAAAAAAAAAAAAAGTTAGCATGGTAATACAAGTATCATTAAATTGAGAATTAGAAGATGTGAGTTCTAATTCCTGTTGACAGAAATTTACTAGGTAACTTTGGACAGTCCTCCTTTTACATGGCTGTGTCTGATTTTGATTTATGGAATAAGAAAAATATCTTGACCCTAGAAATCCATAACTGTAGGTAGTCTCTCGTCCCTTCTAGCTCTGACATTCTCCAATTCTTCTTTTTAAAAAAGACACAAAACTTGTTTAAGGCATACTATCACCCAAGTTGTACAGATTCCCTCTCTAATTTTATTTATGTATTCCTTTTTATTCCATTTCTCACTTTACTTCCCCCCACCCTCCTTAGACAACCATTTTAATGTGTTTGATGTTTTTTCTTAGTTCTTATAAACTATGTAGTGTTGTTAGTGTACAATATTTTTATTTACATAAATGTTACTGAGATCATAGCCTTACTTTATTTCTCACTTTTTTCACTAAGTACTGTGTTGTTGTTTTTTGTTTGTTTGTTTTGAGGTACCAGGGCTGGGGATTGAACCCCGGACCTTGTATGTGGGAAGCCGGCTCTCAACCACTGAACCACATCAGCTCCCCTGAGTTGGTTTTTTCGTTTGTTTGCTTGTTGTTTGTTTTTTTGTTTTTAGGAGACACTGGGAACCGAGCCTGGGACCTCCCATGTGGGAAGCAGGCACTCAGTTGCTTGAGCCACATCTGCTCTCCAGTACTGTGGTTTTTATTTTTTTTTATTTTTTTATTTTTTTATTTTTTTTAAAGATTTTATTTATTTATTCATTTATCCCCCCCTTGCTGCTTGTGCTCGCTGGGTCAGTTAACCACGCCTTGCGGGCGGGCTTGCCTTCACCAGGAGGCCCCGGGAACCGAACCCGGGGCCTCCCATATGGTAAACGGGAGCCCTACTGATTGAGCCACAGCCGCTTCCCTGTACTGTGGTTTTTAAAGATGTATTCATGGCATGTGGCTGTGTGGTCATCTAGTCTATTGATTCCAATTGTTGATCGTATTCTATGATCAATGTCTACCATACTTTACTTAATTCACCCAGTGATATACCTATATTGCCTCCTCCAAGTTCCTGCTACTATAAATAATGTGGGGATGAACTACTACTTTCATGTCCCCTTATGTTCCTGTGTGAGAATATGGGATATATACCCAGGAATGGGATCACTAGGTTAAATATATTTGTAAATGTATACTTAATATGACTAGGCATGGCAAAATTGTTTTCCAGAATTGTTGCATAAATCTACACTCCCACTGGCAGTGCATGAGGGCTCAAGTATTGCTGCAAACCTAAATTTGGCACTGTCCTATCAAATGCCCTAATTTTTGCTAATCTGTTGGTTGTTCTGATTTTCATTTCTCTTAATTATTAAAAAGTTTAAACATTTCTTGTTTATAGCTATTTGGGTTTCTTCTTTGCCCATTTTACTGTTGAGCTTTCCATCATTTGCTTGCTGGTTTGCACGCATCTATTTTATATTCTAGTAATTACTTCCTTTTGGTTTTAGACACAAATATCTTCTCTGTCATTTGTCTGTTAACTTTGTCCATGGTGTCTTTCATTAAATAGAAGTCATTAATTTTGGAAAAAATCTTCAAATTTTCAGCTATTATTTTTGCTTCTGGACTTTTTAGAAATCCTTCCCCACCACTAAATCTCAGAGATATTCTCACACATTACTTATATTATTAACTTTATAATTTATAAACTCATCACATTTAGTTCTTCAATCCAGCTGGAGTTCAACTTCATATTAATGTCAGGTAGAAATGCAATTTTCTCTTCTCCATATGGAGCAAATTTTATGAACATCAGTTTTGTCTTCATTATTGAATTTTATTTTGCAAAAGCAAAATGATTATAATTTTAGTCCGAGTACAGCAAGGTGGTTTTGTAACAGGGTTTGATCTGAATATTTTAATATTCTTTAGCTGAAGAGGAGGCAAATGAAGAAGATGTACTGGGAGATGAAACAGAGGTGAGTTGGAGTCACTGGCCTGGCAATAGGCCACTGCTGTGGCTGCATTTTCTCACATTTGTCATTTAGACAGCTTAGGTGCTAACCCATTAGGGGAACATAAAAGGGGAATGAAAGTCCTGAGAGACTGGTTCATTTTGGAATTCTGATATTCTTCTGTTGATGGATATTTGCTCTTGATTTATGTTAACCATCTTTTTTCATTTGGTTTTAGGAAGAAGAACCAAAGCCCATAGAACTGCCTGTTAAAGAGGAAGAACTCCCTGAAAAAACTGTTGATGTGTAACTATCCCTTTTTTATAACCTGAGTACAGAGCAGATAGCTGTGGTCTTGTACCTTTGTGTTTAGTGTTGGGTTTAGTGTTTCATTCTGTGTGCCTTTTCTACATTCCCCTTGTCCTTTTCACTTCTGATTAGATGATACATTTTCAGAAGGGTGTATTTCACTCCAAGTACATGGTCCCACTGAAGCCAAGCAGTTTGTCTCTGGGTTATATAGTAGATAATTGGGACCAGGTGACTGCAATTCCAGACTCAAGTTTCGTTCTCCTAGCCCACACCCACCCCTCCAGCCCTGGGTCTCTATGAATTTGCCTGTTTTAGGCATGATGTAGCATGTATCGGAACTTCATTCCTTTTTATGACCCAGTAATATTCCATTGTATAGATATACCACATTTTGTTTATCCATTTATCTGTTGATGGACACTTGCATTGCTTCCACCTTTTGACTATTATAAACAGAGCTGCTGTGAACATTGGTGTACAAATATCTGTTAGAGTCCATTTTCAATTCTTTGGGTATATTCTTAGAAATGGCATTGGCTGGTCATATGATAATTCTGTGTTTAACTTTCTGAGGAACTGTCAAATTGTTTCCACAGTGGCAACACCATTTAATATCCTCACCGACAATGTGCAAGAGTTCCTGTTTCTCTGCTTCCTTGTCAACATTTGTTATTTTTCCATTTTATTAAATAATAGCCATCCTAGTGGTTATGAAGGGTTATCTCATTGCGATTTTGATTTGCATTTCCCTGATGGTTAACTATTTTATGCTTAGACAAGTATGTCCATAGGATAAATTACTAGAGATGGGTTTGCTGGGTCACAGAGAATGTGCATTTAGCTTTCTGAAACCATTTAGTTATCTTCCCATTAAAGGAGATTTATGGTTAGATTCACTGTCTTGAGAAAATACCTTACTGGAAAAGCTTTAAAAGAGAGACATTTTGGGGATTTCTGGGGCACGAAGGAAGATCAAGTAAATAAAGTGATAATTGGCTTTTGTGGACTGAAATAATAATTTCTAGAATATGCAAAATATGTATAATTCTCATGTTCAGAGGGTTTTAATTTTATTAATGACATTCAAAACAAAGGGAATTGAAAGCATGTGTGTATGTACAAAAAAGTTCTGCGTCCCTGTAGTTTAGGGAGTATTTTGTATTTGACTATGGGTAGGAGAAGGATATTTCTCGGTGAAGAGCAGAAATTTCCCGAGTCCCAGAATGGGATGTGTTTTTATTGTTTGAGTTTAATTAAACCTAAGGGAGTTCAAATAGAGCAGAAGTAAGCTTCTCTGGGGCTCCCTTTCTGCCATGAGGTGTACTGCAATGATCATACTTCAAGATGGGAATGTGAAGGAAGTCATTAGCCTGGTTTGGTGGAGAGGACTACTCCCTTAGTGACCTTGGACTTCAAGTAAAACATTAAACTTCTGGGGCCCTTTCTGAACAAGAAGGGGAGGTGTAGGGAAGAAAATATGGCCAGGAAATGGGAAAATTTTAGAAATTTCTTAAACTGAAATATCCAGGACTTATTTAGGTACTTGGAATATTCAGAAGGAGATCCCCTTGCTTCATCTTTGGCTTGAGATTATCCAGTAATATATATTTGTTTCTAGTTTGATTTCTTTCAGCCTAGGCAGTTAAATATTGTAGGATTTTTAAGTTGTGGTCAGCAGGGGGCACCCATCGCTTGTTTCTCAGTCCCGGGACCTCCAACAAAAGGATAGAGGAGAAAGTTCTGTGCCAGAATTGCTTCCTCTGAAAATGTCATTAAACCATTACTACCTTTCAGAGCATCAAATGGGAAAAGTGTCCGGGATATTGGAACAAAAGCCGCCCATGTCTCTAAATGAGGGACCTTAATGAGACTGGTTATGACCCATGGTTTTATGGGAGTTGTTTGGTGGAGGGTTAATGCCCTTCCATTTATCCTGGATACTTCCGAACTTTGTCTCCCACCCCTATGTTCCCCCTTCTTTTGTTTTCTCTTAAACCTTTTGACCAGTAACTTACCATGTTTTTCTAACTCAAACTCCCTTTAGCCTTTTTTCTTCTCATCCCCTTTGGCATTTTTATTTGTCCCACTTTGACTGTTCCAGCTGGAGCACAGGCCCCATGGGAGAAATAAGGGATTTGTAAAAGACGGAAACCAGGGCCTGTAGAGCACTCATTAATTGTTGAGATGAAAATTGAGAGCTGGTATTTAAATGAGGGTTGGAGGAACAGTCATTAGTCTAGAAGTAAATTAAAAGTTCCTAAAAGCAAATGAAATGTTTTCTGGTGTCCTTTGAGTGCTTCCTTTCAGCCTAATATATTTAACCAAACTTCTTACCTGATTTTCGTGTTATACTTTAGGTAAAGTAACTTAGTCTTTTGATTGAACTTCCTTTTCAATAGATGACAGTTTAAGGAACGAAAGTTCTAATGGATTTCATGTTTTTTAGGATAAGGGGTGGTGGAGAGATACTAGGGCAGAGGACATGATTCAGGTGAATTCTTATACAACCCTAAGGTTTTGGTTTAGAATACCAGTTTTCTGATTTTTAAGAATCTTTTCTTTTCTAGGTCAGCAGAGAAGAAAGTGGTAAAAATTACATCTGAAATACCACAAACTGAGGTAAGTGTATGCCTCCTATTATATATCTGCTCCCTGGTAGAAAAGCAGTCTCTACATTTATCTCTCTGTTTCTTACCCTTTATTCTATCTACATCATCATTTTAAAAGTTTTACACATAGGCAGAAAATTAGTATTATCAGATTTTGGTGTTGCTATGTTTCTCCACCAGCTACACTTGGGGAAAATATTTGGGCTGGCATAGTGGGTAGCCACCTTTGAAACCCTCGTCTTTTTGTCTGTAATACAATGGTCTTAATGGTAACTCCTAAGATATTTAGAAACCTAGGGTTTGGGAGGCTTGTGCCTTGGAAGAGATAAAAAGTAATAAGAAAAACAAAACAAAAAAAGTAATAAGAAAAGATATCACTTTAAGTTGCTATCACTAGCAGATGAGATTCCAATTTCTCTAGATTTTGTCTCTAAGATCTCTGAAACTAGGTTCTAGTCAAGATCTTATGTTTTATTTTGTACCCTTAAGTTAGAGAATTATTAAACCCTTAGAGAATAACATAGCAAAACACTTCCTCGTTTCTGAACTGAAAGAGGACCACTAGTGTTGGAACCAAGCTGTTCCTTTGATCCCTTTCAAAGGTCAAGAAAACACAGCTTTTATCTTGTTGGCTTCATGTAGAACGTGGATTTTATTTTATTCCTTCCCTTTTTTTTTTTTTTTTTTTTCACATTTAAATTTTTAAAAAATTATTTACAGAAGTTGTAGGTTTACAAAACACTCATGCATAATTTACACTATTCCCATGCACCACTCCTCCACCAACCTCTTGCATTGGTGTAGGACATTTGTTGCAGTTGATAAAAGTACATCCAAATATTACTACTATCTATAGTCTATAGCTTACATTAGGTGTTCCTTTTTGTTTTTGAGGGCATGGGTATAATGTAGTCTCTCTTTTCTGGAAAGAGCTGTTGAGTTAAACCCTAGGATAGATGCAACTTGATATCCTTTAGGATTGTCACTATCCTTAGTTTTGACCTTAAGAAATTACTCTAGATGTTCTAAAGATAACCGTTTCTAAACAACTTTTCCCTTAAAAGAAGCAAACCAAAAATTGAATTGTTTTTCTTCCCTTTCTTTTATGTATTATCACTTAGAGAATGCAGAAGAGAGCTGAACGATTCAATGTACCTGTGAGTTTGGAGAGTAAGAAAGCTGCCCGGGCAGCTAGGTAAGTATCCCCTCCCTTTTTTTATATGAGATAGTGATAGTATGAGGGCAAGGGATTGTGATCCTAGGTTTTAGATATAATTGTTGATTTTAAGTAGAATAGAGGCCTTGCTGAAAGGAAATGACCACTTTCTTGCCCAATTTAGAACATCTGCTTATTTGCATGTAGTAGCTATTGAATGAGTTTTATGATAGAGCAGAGTTTTTGTCACAGGTAAAAGTCATGCTACTCCTATTTCTGATAAGACTCCCTTTTAGCTTATTTTCTGGACTCATTGTGAGAAGAAGAGTAAACTGAACCTCTTTCATGGGGTTGTTAGAATTAGCTAATGATTGCAAGGCTTGAGATCACAAGTGAGAAGTGCCATATGTACACTTGACACGGAGACAGACAACCAGGAGTGTGAATAGCTTCCTAAAATTTAGCTTGTTTTTCTTTCTCCAGGTTTGGCATTTCTTCAGTTCCAACAAAAGGTAAGAGTACAGAGATTCTTTAGAGAAAGTTTTCTTTATATTCTTACTTTTGTAGTACAACAGGTTTCATTTCTCCAAATTAGGGTGAACTTGTTAGCTTTAGGTCTTAAGAGGTTATAACATTAATCTCTTTGCTTTAGGGAAAACCATACTTAAGTCTTCCTGGGCAAATAGGAGGAGAAGGTGCTGAAGTTATGAGAAGATAGGAGAAAGTACCAATATTTGTCTTTCTTTTCTTGGACATCTTCAGAGACGTTTCTAGTACCTTTCTTGCACACTTTTCATGTGGTCTCATAACAGCATGTAATTATTTTGTACCTATCCAGTATTATACTGGCTAGGATGAATGATAAAAGGGAAAAGAGATTATCTTCTACTTTGTAGTTTTACTTCTAAGAATTTATCTTCAGGAAATAATTCTTAGGTGTGCTTAAAGATTTAGCCACAAGGATTATCACAGCATTAGTATAGTGATCAATAACTGGAAACAACCAAATTCACAATGGAGAATTGGTTAAATAAATGTGTGCCACAGTATAGTAGAAGATTGTGCAGATGTTAAAAATGATATTGAAGAATATTTGTCAGAAAAATATTAAGTGAAAAAAGCAAGTTACAAAATCATATTAACAGTATGTTTCAATTTTAGTAATTAAAAGGCATGTATGGATAGGAAGTAGGTTATATACCAACTTTTTAATCTCTGGTTGTTGGAATTTTGAGTGACTTCTTTTTGCTTGTCCATGTTTTTGATATTTTTGCAATGAATATATTATTTTTGTAATAAATTAGGAGAAAAGGGTTGTTATTTAAAAAAGAATATATCCTTGTTCTCAGGGACTTAAAATTTAAATGTAGCCTCTTCATACAGTGATACAGACTTCCCAGTGACCTGTGAGTAGTTTTAAGTGTGGTAAGAAAATGTTCCCCAAAGGTTTTGTCATAGTTTTGTTGTACTTTTAAAAAGACCAACAAAATTCTGGCTACTTTCAGCAAGTATTTTTAGGAACACAATACTTTCTGGCTCTTGGTTATATCAAGAGAGACATAATAGAATTGGTGAAGGTACAACAAAAATGATCATAGATATTAGGTGCTGCTGTTTAGAGGAAAGGTAAAAGCTAAAATTATTGCTTGGTCTGAAAAGGCAACTTGATCAATAAAATAATGTTTAGATGACATTGCAGTGTTAGTCATAAATTCTGACAATCTAGAACTACAGAGTAGCTCTAAAAAGAATACAATTTGAAAACATTTATCTACTATACAATTCATTCATTTAAAGTATGCAATTCATTGTGTTTTGACGTATTTCCACAGTTGTGCAAACATCACCACAGTCTAATTTTAGAACATGTTTATCACGGCCAAATAAGAAACCTTGTGTTTGTTAGCATTTATTCCCCACTCACCCCTTTCTTCCCAGCCCTAAACAGCCACTAACTAATCTTTTTCTCTTTCTATAAATTAGTCTATTTTGGATATTTCATATAAATGGAATCATATAATATGTGGTCTTTTGTGACTGGCTTCTTTCACTTAGCATAATGTTTTCAAGGTTCATTGGTATTGTAGCATGTATCAGTACTTTAGTCCTTTTTATTGCTGAATAATAGCCATTGTATGGATTTGCCATGTTTTATTTGTCCATTCATGTGTTGATAGACTTTGGGTTGTTTTCACTTTTTGGTTAATATGAATAAGCTTCTGTGAACATTCATGTACAAGTTTTTGTGGATGATGTTTCCGTTTTTCTCTGGTATATATACCTAGGAGTGCAATTGCTGGGTCATATGGTAACTGTGTGTTTAGCTTTTTGAGGAACTGCCAAACTATTTTCCAAATTGACTATACCATTTCACATTCCAAAATACAGTGAATAGAGTTATGTTATCTAGATGCAAATTCTGCCTTTTCTTTCTCATTACAGAATAAAGGACATTTGTCCTATATACTATTTATTTGCTGTCTAATTTGATTTGAAGACTGTTTGAAGCTTCATTTCTCACTTTTAAAAATATTAAATAAAACTTTTTTTAAATTTGCTTCCTTAGGCCTGTCATCTGACACCAAACCTATGGTAAGAAATCTTTTTTAAACTTTGCAGAACCAGACCTTAACTCTGTACAATTAGTTTAGTTTAATGTTAAAGATGCCACCTCCTCTTCATTTTCAGTTCACTGTTAAAAGTCCTAAATATGTACTGAGAGATCAGGAAAATTGTCACATCTTCCAAGTCACTGTGGACCACTCCTCTTGAATAGAATTCTATTCAATTCTTGAATAGAATTTTTTAGCTAGAGGCCAATCCATATAACTCTTTGTTTTATGTTCTGGAGTTTTAGGTCTTGTCTAATGACTTTGGATAATGTCTAATTCTTAAATTATCATTGGAGAGTCTGGGAGACAATGTATGAGTTTTATTTGTATATGCTGCTATTTTTTTTTTTTTTTTTTTTTACCGGGAGGTCCCGGGGATCGAACCCGGGTCCCTCCATATGGGAGACGGACGCCCAACCAGTTGAGCCACATCTGACCCCTATGCTGCTATTTTAAAACACTTCACATTATATTCAAAATCAGAGTAAAGATCAGTAGATTAGGATGCCTTCTGGGCCATTGTGGCTAGTCAGCATGGTTAGAAGTTGGAAACAAATGCTGAAGTGAAATACATTCAGCTTTATGAATCTTGCTCTTGGTGTTATTCAGTATTTTAAGTGAATGTGAAATTATTATTATTAACAAAAATGTCCCTGACATCCTTGTGATAAGCCCTTTATACCAAAGCTTCCAAGAAAGAGGAGGGAAAAGAATTGAGTTGGGTAATGATGGTGAATTTGTCTTACGAAGAAAGAAAAGCTGCAGTACTCGTTTCTGGGATATAGAAAGAATTAAGATTATCCTAGAACTACTTGCAGAGACTGTATAAGAATAAATGGTTTTGGACTGTGAATGATGGACTTGTTTGGAGGTGATGATTTAGACATATGTTTGCTTTTTCAAACAGTGTTTGGCCTCTTTGATCTTAAACCCTACTTAGGCTCTTGCCACCTTTGATGACTGAAGGAAGCAGGGCTGACTTTCACTGCATTCTGGAACAAGCCTTTTAATAATTAGTGGGACATATGTGTGCTGCTTAGTTCCTAGTTTATCATATGAGATATCTTTGATAGGAGTCATATTTGATCTCTTAGCTTTGGACTATAGTTTCTGCCTTCCGTATTTTGTGTTTTGATTTTTTAAAATATATGTTTCTTTCCTATAGTTTTTTTTGTTTAAAATCAATTTTATTGATACATACTTATAGAGCCTACAGTCCGTCGTAAGTGTGCAATCAGTGGTATTTGGTGTAATTACAAAGTTGTGTGTTCATCACTTCAATCAATATTAGAGCTTTTTTGTTACTCCAATAATAATAATTTTAAAAAAAGAATGACCAAAAAAAAAAAGCCACTACCCCTTAATAATCACCTATCTATCATCCCCCTGCTGTACATAGCTGCCATTCTGTTTCTGTCGCTCTAATTTATTTTTATATTTTGTATAGATGGAGTCAAACAATATGTACTATATTTTATTTTATTTTATTATAATTTTATTGATACATATTAATAAAGCACAAATCCATCCAAAGTGTACAATCAGTGGTGTTCAGTACAATCACATATTTGTGCATTCATCACTTCAATCACTCCTTTTTGTAGGTTAACCTGGATAAACTAAAGGAGAGAGCTCAAAGATTTGGTTTGAATGTTTCTTCAATCTCCAGAAAGGTAAGGTACATTGGATGGAAGTGTTTTTGCAATATTAGAGCAGCTTGGGAGCTACAGAGGCTGAATTGACTCACTTGAAAATATTAACTGGCTACTTGGTACTTCATTTCATACAATCATTTGAGTCTCACATCCTCACTGACTATTGATTACATTACAGAAATCTTTCACAAGCTAATTATTTTTGTTCACAGGTTGTTGTCAAGTTTGCAGTAATTTGAACATGTTCTGTATTTCTTTCAGATAAAATGTTGAGTTCAGTGATGTTAAAGCTTGTTATATCTGCTTTAACTTCTGATATAGGCATAATGGAAATTAAATAAGGAGAAGATAGTCCTGTCTTTTAGTCATAAAGGTGCCTAGAAACAGAATTTGGAGGTGCTGTGGAACAAAAATGAAGTATTTCATTCTTTCAGCTCCTCTGCTTACTGATACTCTTTAAGTCTATTAAGCGAGATGACTTTGTTGACACAGTGGTGTATAGGGTGATCAGTTCTCTCCGACATAGTTGAGCCTTAGGAGTTTTGCTAGGCATGCTGAAGAAAATGATATGGGAATTCCTCTGTTTGTCTAGATCAGGTAGTCTCTGAATCTTTATGAGAATGAGGGGATACCATGTTTCTTAGTTATTTGAAGTGGTGGTAGGATTAAGACACAGAGAAAAGATTATTTTAATAAAATCATTATTTCCTCCTTTTGTATGGAAAGCATTTAGCTCTGGAAAACCCTTGGAAGGTACCTACCAGACAGTAGTTAAATGTTTGTGTAGGAAAAAACCTGAACACAAAGAAGTACACAGTTGATGTGTACCCCTATAGGATACATAACTGTGCTCCATCTTCCTTCCCTTTAGGTAACTTTTTTTTTTTTTTTTTTTTTTTTTAATTTATCTCTACCCCACCCCCCATTGTTTGTGCTTGCTTTCTGCTCTCTGTTTGTCTTCTTTTTAGGAGGCACCGGGAACTGAACCCCGGACCTCCCGTGTAGTAGGCAGGCACCCAACTGCTTGAGCCACATCTGCTTCCCTAGGTAACATTTTTGATGTTTACCAAAAATATAACATCTGGTCTCAACATCAGCGTGATGTTGAAACTAAAGGTGCTCCAGGAGAAATACTTGTTGGTTTCTATGAAATAAGTAAAAGATACGAGTTTAGAGGTAGGCAGAGTATGTGATTCTTAAACTCATGCAACTTAACTGGGAAGAATTATTATAAACCAAGTCATTTGTGTTTGTGCTGGATGACTAAGGGAAAGAGTACCTTGAACTTGTGGTCCCGGTTCTCATCTACCTCTTCGTTTTGTATATGAGGACTAGGTGTCTTGAGAATTCCAACTATAACTTTACCCTGTTTTCCAGGGAATGGTGTGTGTTTTTGTGTTTCTGAACATCATATCTCTTACTATTCAGCTCATATGTATACACTCCTGAGAGGAATTTGTCCATCACACTATTCTCTCTACCTGAGTTATTTTTATAGCATTTTATTGCCAAGGTTTCAGCCCTTTCTCTTCCCTTCCCTAGAATTTTTCTCCGTATTTGACCTGTTTTCATTTTTAGTCCATAGGAGGTTTAGGAAAACAGGAGAGATTTTTAAACTTTATTACTTTGAGCAAATTATTAAACTTCTTTGAACCTCATTTGTAAAACTGTAATACCGAACACCCTTCTTGTGAAGAGTAAATAATTACATATTTGAAATTACCGGGCATAGTGACACTTTGACCCTCAATAAATGTTTCTTTCTTCTTTTTTTTTTTTTTAAATTAAGCTCTGTCAGTAAACTGTCTTTATGACTGGAATTGAGTCACTTAACTTCTCTGTGTTTTAGTTGATCGTTGATAAGATTTCTTTTTAATTCTCATTTTATCTCTGAAGAGTTGTTACCAGTTATGGTAATTGGCAAAGAGAGCTCTTGACTTTGGACTCCATTCTTGAATAACATTTATTGTTAACTGGTATTTATAGTACTATATATATGTTTTAGAGTAGTGCTTTTCAAAAATTGCCTTGCCAAAAGACTTTTTTTTTTTTTTTTAATTTCCAATTTGTTGCAGACTGATATTTTTATAAAGTCCAATAAAAATTTCACAGCAATGTTAAATTATTCTGAAAGTTTTTTTTTTTTTTTTTTTTTTTTTTTTAATTTTTTTTTTTTT
>JAKSZT010053801.1:1742947-1772229 GCA_026826555.1 Tolypeutes matacus | reverse complement strand
AAGATTTTATTTATTTATTCATTTATCCCCCCCTTGCTGTTTGTACTCGCTGGGTCAGCTAACCACGCCGTGCGGGCGGGCTTGCCTTCACCAGGAGGCCCCGGGAACCGAACCCGGGGCCTCCCATATGGTAAACGGGAGCCCTACTGATTGAGCCACAGCCGCTTCCCTGAAAGTTTTTAAACACAATTTCTTAGCTTAATACAGACTGGTAACAGTTTGGGGACCAGCACCTAGATGCAGACATTTTGAGTACCCCTATACTAGAGTCTATGGTTTCTTCCAGGGACCACTTTACTCGAAGGTTTATGACTTTTGAGATCTCCTTTTTGACTATAAACCCCATTTACATTGATCCTAAATTTTCAGAACTATCCTAATTTTAACAGTTTGCTCCAGTTTGCTCCCATAAACTATGAAAGTGCCCCAGAAATGCTGATGTTTTGCTGTCTAGACTAGTGCTGCCCAATAGAACTTTTTGTGATGATGCAAATATTCAGTATTTTTTCTGTAGAGTAATGTGTTGTCTAATAGAGTAGTCATTAGTCATGTGGTTCTTTTTTAAAGATTTTATTTATTTATTCATTTATCCCCCCCTTGCTGCTCGCGCTCGCCGGGTCAGCCAACCACGCCGCGCGGGCGGGCCCGCCCCCACCAGGAGGCCCCAGGGAACCGAACCCAGGGCCTCCCACATGGCAAACAGGAGCCCCACCGATTGAGCCACAGCCGCCTCCCAGTCATGTGGTTCTTGATCACTTGAAATTTCGCTAGTGTGACTGAAAAAATTAATTAATTAATTTAAATTTTAATTTAAATAGCCACATGTAGCTACCATATTGGACAACTCAGGTCTAGATTATATCTCCCACACTGCTTTCACACTTGGAAGTGGCATAGAAATACTTTATCAGACCACGTTTGGGCCACTGTTTCTCTAGCCCAGAATTATATAAAATACAGGCAGTTTCAGAGTGAATCTATGGAAGGAGAGAAGCTGGAAGAAAGGAAGTAAGGGATCAGAAACGTTTTTCAAGTAACTTGGAGAAAGTCTAGCAGTGTTCTAATTCCAAATCCTGAAATCACAGCTGGTTACATTCTCTGGTGAGAGTTGCCTGTTTCAGAGTGTTGTGCATTACTGTCCTCTGTTATCAGAGATGAGTTGCTACCTAGTGTGTGGTTGGCCGAGGTCAGTGACATGATTAAGTTTGTATTTATCAAACAGCTTAATTAGTGCACTTCTGTCATGTTTATCCTAGGATCCTGAGTTCCAGTGTAGCCTCCTCTTGACTTTAAGCTTTACAGTTTTTCTAGACACAAATCTCATTCAGCCTGTTATGGAACAAATAGTGAAGGGTTAGTTAGTAGGTGGTGTGGAGATGCCTCTTTTCTATCCTAGTATCCTAAATAGAAGGCCAATGAGAAACTGTCGTCTCCATTGCAAAGGCTTTGTGTTTGCTTGAACCAACTTAAGGCCCTGATTACTTACTGATTTCTCTTCAGTGGACTCTGCTGTAGACCAATGTATATGAATAGAGAGAGAGTGTGTGTGAGAGCACTTGAGCCATGGATACCAGTAGTAGTGTTTATGACTGAAAAATATTTTTAACTGTTTCAATCTGATCATCTCTTCATATTTCAGATTTACAGCTTGAACATATTAAAAATTTGAGGAAACTGAGTCTCTGCCATTCTTCCTGGCCTGACTTTTGCATGATTTCCCATATATTTCAGTTTTCAGCTCCATTAGTATACTCTACACATTGAGCATTACACAGAAACTTAGAGACACCTGCTTCGCCCCTGCCTCTTCCCCCTTAACCCCACTCAAGAAAATCCTGTCCGTTTGTGTTTCCAGCTCAAGTCTCGGTGAATACAATCCTGTTGGTTTAGGATAATGGGAAGTGACAGAGCAAAGAATGGCACTGGCACGTATAGACATTTTTTATACAAGAGGCTGTAAATTGCCCCCTCCGACTCTTCGGAATATTTGAAGATAGAATGGCATGCCTTTTCTCATATATACGCCTTATGGTGTCTATGGGCTGAGAAACCTCCTATCCCTTCAAACAATACAAAACCCAGATAAATAACCTCTATCTGGTTGGTTCTGATTGATCAGTCACCAGCTAGGTTTTCAGTCTTGTGCTTGAGTGGTTGGTTGTTTCTGTCGGTTAGGTCTTCATGCTTCCTAAAAGAAGCAATGTTTGGGTCACTCATTGGTGAAGAACGGGACTTAGCCTGGCACATAGAAATCTCATCTCTGAAAGTAGGAGATAGACGGTAAAGATAGGGAGCCAGCTCAGTTAATATATGATGGTTGTGTTTTTTCAAACATTGCCACATTTGAGAAGGTGAAACTATACTTGAGGTTGTTTTAAGAAATTGAATTAGGTGAATACTAAAAATAACAACAACAACAACAAAGGCCAGGCTCTAAGCAGAAAACTGAAGTCTGGTTGATGTTGTTCTCTCTACTGGGGAATGTGAGGGGTACCTGATTCTGTTTCTCTGTTAGGAGTAGAAAATATAGGTTTCTTATATCCTTACTGACCTTAGTACATCTTCTTTTCGTCTTTTTTAGAATATTACTGGGTTTTGTCTACTTGTAGGTAATAATAATAATAATAATAATATAAGTAACTGTCTTAATTAATGAGCTGTCTTGAAGGCTACTTTTCCCCTTTTTGAAATACTCTGGTTTTCTTGTGATTTTTGTCAGTTGTCTTCCCTGATGATTGCAATCTGTTACACTGTGTCAGAATATAAAAAGATTGAAAACAAACTAAATGTCTCTATTTTGACCTTCTTGTTGTGGAGGCTGGTAGCTAGAAGATATAGTGATTATTTTCATGAGCCTTTCATATAATGAAATACTTTGCTCACTGTTGGTTGGGGGTAAATCACTTCAGAAGTGAGAGAGAGGTTCTGCCTTGCTTTTGAGGAGCTCATCACTAAAATGTGTTGAAACACCAGAGGCACCTGGGACAGAGAGTCATTTCCAAGCAAGAGAAGGATACCAGTGTCTTCCAGCTTACAAATTTCATTGTGGCTAACTGATGGCAGGCTAGTCTCCATTCACTCTCTTCTAAGAATCTGTTTGATTCTATCTAGATTCTCTTTCATCATCTGAAATAGATGAAGAATTATTTATTTCTTCCTCCCCTTCAATGCTGGGTTTTGGTGTAGAGGTTAGCCATTGGGATGTGGAGCAAAAAGGAATAAATTCATACTATAGATTTAGAAATTGGTCACCAGCCTTTTCAGAGGGTCTGTATTGGGATTTGTTTGAGAGGTGGTATATGGATGTATCAACCTTTCCAAAGAAAGAACTGTGGGGCCATGCATAGGACATTTCCATCATGGAACTGCAAGAACCCAGAGAACCATAAGCTATGGTGAAGAAATTAGTAGAATATTTTAAAAACAGATGGTGGTAGAAGAACTGAGCGCAGTGACACAAATAGACATCTGCCCACTGATGTTCATAGCGGCATTATTCACAATTGCCAAAAGTTGGAAACAACCCAGGTATCCATCAACCAATGAATGGATAAACAAATCATGGTGTATATACACGATGGAATATTATGCAGCTCTAAGAAGAAATGAAGTCGTGAAGCATCTGACAACACGGATGAACCTGGAGGGCATTATGTTGAGTGAAGCAAGCCAGACACAAAAGGACAAATATTGTATGATTATGCTGTTATGAACTAAATATATTATGTAAACTCATGGAGTTAATAATTAGAATATAGGTCACCAGAAAATAGAATGAGCGTTGAGAATTAAAAGCTGAGGGTTAATCTGTGCAGAATTGGTAAAAAGATTGTTTGTAAATCTTTTGGAAATGAATAGAAATGGTGAAAGCACATCATAGTGTTTATAACTAGCATAGCTATTATGTGGGTATGACAGTGGTTGAAAGCGTAAGTCTAAGGTCATGTATAATACTAGAAGGAAAGCTTAAAAATGTAACATGGAACTGGATAATATAGTGAAAGCTCATGTGAAATACAAATATGGGTAATATTGTTTTTACAAAATATAAATACAAATTAAAAAAACAACAAAAACATGGTGGTAGAAGAATTGGATCCTAGGATAAGTTGGAAAAGTAGCCTGCTGTGAGTAGGTTTGGGTTCTTTACTGAGTAGGTTTGGTTCTTTGCAGCAGTGCCTATGTCAGGTCCAACACTGAATTCTCCATTTCCTTTTTTCATGGGGCCCCACAGGACCAAGAAAACTGCAGAAATATACGTGAGAAAAACTCAGTGTAGGTCTTAATAGTCATTGAATCTCATTGATCAAGGGCTTTTGGGAGAATTTCCCCCCTTGTTTACCCTAGATTATCAGTTTTCCAAAAAATGCTTCTTCCAACTGAAACATGATATTCCTTTAACTTGAATTAACCAGGAAGAAAAAATAAAGTGGGTTATATATATGGTAAAGATCGCAATTGGGAGTGATATTTGAGAAGGGTGAATTTTAGGAAGAGCTGAGACCCAATCCCATATAGTCTTTAGCATTTCTCAGAGAACTTTGACATTTTGGGGCCCATCAAAAATTTAACCAGTCCTGTAAATCCCCTTCTAATTCATAATATTTTGAAAGTAAATGTTAGGCACTTTGGAGGAGAGGAGAGAGGCACAATGTGTAATCCTGTCTGTTTTTTTCTTCTCTTACTCCTCCCCTTTAAGATGAAAACACATAGACTGCTCTCCCTCCACCCGCCCAAAGGAACAAACCTAGAGGGAGTGGTAAAGGAGCTGTTTAAAGAGGAAACAATAGGGGAAACTCTCTGACCTCAGTTTATCCCGTCATCTGGTTCTTCATTTGTCCCTGCTGAGGAACAGAACTTGTCTTTTGTCTGTAACACAAATATATCTTCACCTCCCTCCCTCCCCCACTTTCTTCCCCACCCGCTTTTCTCACTCTCTTCTATTATGGTTCCAATCAATGATGTCATTATGTGTGCCATTCACTGCTGTTGAACCACTTTGCTATAGGAATTTGGAAAAGCAAAGAGGCAGAATGGAATTTTTCTCTCTCCTGCCCAGTGCTCTTGAAAATGTATTCTAATTCTAACTAGACAAATGGGAGTCAGGTTTTTTTTGCTCAACTTCTTCTACCCTCCCACTTCTCCCAATCCTCAGGCACACACTTTTCTGAGAAAAAAAAAAAATGGACAAGAAATGTTAGGAATGTAGATTGAGCACTTTAAAGAGGAAAAACTTTAAAAATTGGCGGAAGCAAGATGAAATTTTTGATGCTGTATCAACAGGCATGGCTGGTACATTGCTCTGTTTACTATAAATTGGATATTTTGGAGTTTTTGATAGGTTAGACCTCACTAAGGTGCATGGTTGACCGCACTAGAATTGTGTTCATTTAATTTAATTTTTTTCTGTCTGATTTCATTCACTGAGTTTGAACCCAATGCTAGAGGTAAGAAAGTTTGTAGGGATTAAAAAACTCGCTCTCCTTTCTCTCTTCCCTGCTCAACACCCTGCCCCCACTGATGTCTTTGCATTCCTTCTAACATGTCAGAACTGATGACTTTGATAAAAAACAAGTTTTATGCCTCTCTGTGGTCCTCCAGTTTGTGGTCTTTGCTCCAAGAGTAAACACATGCTGGTTGAGTCTGCTTTCCTTTTACATACCTTCAGTTACTTTTACCAGCCAAATTTTTGGGGTGGGATCACTCCATGAGTGGCAGTTTAAAAAAAAAAAAAAAAGAAGTATCACTCTTACTCTTAGTAATTTTTAAAACCTATCCAGTGAATCACATTATATCTGGTTGTATCTCTAATTTGGGGGTGGCTCAGTAGCTGGCCTGACTTTTCACCGGTGAAATGTGATCTGAATCCAAGTCTGCTCAGCCTTCAAAATCTGTAGGAAAGGGGGAAAAGTGGTATGGGGTTAATTTTTTGGTGGGAAATTTTGGTGTTAAAAGGTTCTCATGATGAGAGAACTGTAGCAGCATAGGGATACATAAGATATCTTTTAACACTGAGAGGCTAATATTTGAGTAATAATTTTCTTTGGGCTGGCACTGATAAGGAAACGTAATATTTTAAAAAATACATATGGATTCAATTTAAGTAAAGTTTAATAATTATATGATAGTTAATTTTCTTACAAATTCACCACAATAGCAAAAGTACGCCTGAGTGCTTGAAGTAGGTCAGATAAAATCCTGTAGCATTTTGGAGATGGTGGTGGGGAATAAGGCAGGGCATCAAATTGAGGGATATGCTGCATATCCCAGGTGGTGATTTTTCCAAATGAGCAAAGGCCGTAATTGAGATCCCTTGGTAATATCTAGAAAATATTAACCCCTTTGCTCCTCTCCCTTTTCTTTGCTACTCTTTTCTCAGGCTTTTTAAAAATAGTATTTTAACCAAATCTTACCTTCTCATTCCCAGAGCTAATTTTTAGGACAGAAATAGAAATGTTATTTGCAGGGTATACTACATTTGGTGTTTATGTCAATTATTGTATTTTAAAATTCCTAGCAGTGAAGATGTGTTATCAAGAAGGAGATTATGTTTTAAATACTTGGTGTCTGGACTTTTAGAAAGTATTAATTAGGTGGGTAACTAACTTATTGGGATATAGAGTAGAGGAGGCAGTTAGAAAATTCCTTCTACCCTGCTCATACCTTATGACATGTTGAAGAGGAAGAGCAACTGGAAATGAACAGAGCTAGAAGATGAGCAACCTTATAGGATGGACCTCTAAATAAGTAAGCAAAACACGCAAACCTTAAGAGAAATCCTGTCTGTTGTTCTGTACTTCCCCACTTTATTGATATTCCCCCACTTCCTCTGTTATCAGTTCTATAGAAAAAAATATTTTTGTGTGCTTGAACTTAGTTGTCTCCCTCTTTTCCCCATACACCTGAGGTGTGCCTGGATCTTACTTTGGCATGTTCTTCCTGTATTGAAACTACTTTGAAAAATTCTGTTTTAATTCCAGGAAGGCAATAAGACAGATGTGCTCCTTAGAGAATTCTCCGTTTCTTTTTTTTTTTTTTTTTTTTTTTTTATCGTTTGCCAAAACTATTTGCTATTGTTCCCAAATAAGCCTGTACATAAGGATCATCAGGGAGCCTTTTAAAAATAGAGCTCCCTGGGCCCTTCCCTTTGAGATTCAGATTTATTAGGTTGGGGTGAGGCCAGGATTGTGCATTTTTAAATACTCCAGTTGAAGAAATATCTGTTTTCCTAGTGCTCATTCTAAATTTTTGAATGCTCAGGTAACTGTCCTTTGTTCTCTGTATATTTTAGGTAAGGCTGAATTACCCACATCCTCCTCTCAAAAGATTTAGCTTCCCTCTACTGACTTCTTGACATTTCTGCCACGCTCTACATCGCTTATCCTTAAAAGCAGTAGCTTCCTGGCTTTTAGGAGAGGGAGGGAGGTAGGGACTTTTAATAGAAACTTGGTTTCCAGGGGTCTCAAGTGTGAAGCCTTCATTTCCTCCACCTGCCCTGCTTTGTCCTACAGTCATCTAGAGCAAGACCGAGACGACCTCCTCTGGTGTTGGAGAGGAGTGGGGGTTGGGGAAAGAACTAATTTGGACAAGAGAAAGAGAAAAAGAAATGGGAGCTAGTGAGTCAGAAGTGTTTGATTCTGAGCTTACTGTGTTCTTGGGCTTCAAAACCTGTGAAGAAAGGAGGAGATACAATTCTTGGTGGTCTTGTTCTGGCACAGCTTTCAAGTTCCCAGTACCCTACTGGCCCTAGAAAGTTGACTGATTTCACAGTAGGAAATTGCTGAGAGTAGGTAAGATGGTTATATGGGGGAGGTGTGTTATGTCTATGTGTGTGGGGAGTGTTGTAGTGGCTCGTTACCACAAATTTGCTAAGGCAGTATACCCTCTGCTAGTCCAGTCCTCCTTTAGTCCTGCTTAGGCTCTGAGCATTGGTCTTTAAGACCATCTCATGTTCTGTGGTCTGACTGACATAAAAGCTTAGAAATAAACATGTTGAGATGAATTTCAGAAACTGGGGCAGGAAGGTGACAGCTGTGTGTTTAAGTATTGAAGTGTTTCTGAGAGAAAAAACATCAGTTGTTGTCATTCACCCTTAGAGTATGAAATTGGAAGCCTACTTACCCTGGAGTGTTTCATAACCTTTACCTCTAGGAAGTCAAGGCTATGTCATCATTAATCTACCATCGCCTGAAAGCCCCCAGGCTCTGCTTTTCATCCTGCCATCAGTCATATGGCAGTGAGATGCAAGAAAGTGACCATAAGGCTCCTCTTTTCATTTTTGTCTCACTCTTACCTTACATTCCCTTGGAAAATCATATTGGCCTGAGAACTATTAACATCTTAGTATGATAATTTGTTTACAAAAGGGGAAGTTATTTGTTATTTTTGCAGAATATGTCCCTCTTAGCTCACTGCCAGGGAAAAATTTCTGAGGAAATATAGTTGCAGTACCTGAGTTTCCCTGGCATGCCCCTTTCTACGTGTAAGGGTATCTCTGACTGAATTCTTTAGATTAGAATTCCTGCTTCTTCACACACAGTGTAAGGAGGGATGATAGGTGGGTGAGTTTGTTGCACTGATCAGGAGCAGTTGCCTGGCTGGATAATTCTTTCCGTCTCCTCAGAGAATAGTGAGGATATCTCTTATTTGGATCCAGCAAATACTCTTGCTTTATGTTCCTGGGAATTACTGAGTTAATATTCCCTAAATATTCCTTGGTTGCACTTGGGTCACTGTTTTGTTTCTCCTAGTTTCTCTTTATAATCCAGAGTGGCACTGGTAATAAGTTTGAAGAACGTGAATGCTTTCAACACACCCAACCTATGGAGTGCTAATTAAATCAAATTGGAGTCCTTTTGGCAGAGCAAATAGCCCTAGCACTTAGGGCCACTAAGCTTTTAAAGCAGTATTCTTTATTGTGTTGAGGATAGTTAGTAAGTTTTGGAAAAATGTTTTCTTGAATTTGAAGCTTGAAGGCACAAGTTGGGTTTGAAAGATGATGAAGTTAGAACTTCACTTTGGTTGAAGATAACCTTGGTACTCTTTGCCATAAAAATGGCAGTCACTTTAGAAAACATTTATGGTATTCCAACTGCCAGTTGTTGCACCTTATCTTTCTTTCAGGGCTTGATTTCTAGCTACATAACTCCTTCCCCTCTTTTTTTTCTTCTCATAGTATTAAGGTATTTTTAAATTACTCCCATATTATATGATAGGGATAAGTTCCTAAGGGAGCAGCAGCAACCCTGTAACTAACTGCACTTCATCCTGCCTTTTAAGCTTTTTCTACCTAAGGAACTGGGTGTTGGGTATCTTTCTGGATTTCGTGTTTCTGTCCTCAATAGTCTGTCCTTCCTAATAAAATATTTTTAAAACCACTTATCAGAGATAGGCTATACATTTGGCTTCAAACTTTATTGCAGTCAATATGAAAGGGTAAAGCATAGTTGCAAAGTTCACAGTGATTCACAGGGCTCACAAGATGAAACCAAGTTGCTCGGGAAAAGCATAACTCTCTTATATCTGGAGACCGGAAAGAAAAATTTCCCATGTGTCCTAATAATGCAGTAATGTAAAGATGACACACATCTTTACAATAACTCAGTGGTGGATTCATCAGCCCCATGAGGTTAAGGGTCTTTGACTTATTCATCTCTGTTTTCTTAATGCCCAGAACAGTGCCTAACCAAAAGTAGATACTCAATTGATATTTGAAGACAAGTGGGTGGATGATTTAATTTTATGGGTTCGTTGTTTTTGAAAATGTTGATATAAACAGATACCACATAATTCAGTGAAAGCAGTTCCTCAGGAGCCTTTGGAATACCTGGGATTGGGTTTACAGAGATAAGACTGTCTGGATCCTTGCTCAATCCCCTTGGATATTACCTTACATAAATTTTTTTTTGGTAGCCATTAAAGTCTAGCAGCCTAGGTTTTTGGGATCCCAGAAAGAGAAGCTGGTTAATAGGACTTGGTATAGAGGACTGTAGTTTTGTCCAGTTACTACTCTGCCGTGCCCTAGATGTTAACCTTAAGTTCTAGTTGTCTGTCTAGATATTAATTTCTCTTGCAGCTAACAGGAGTTTCTTTATTGCCCTGATAATGGATCTGATTTTTACCAACCTTTTGTGATCTTACTTCTTAGCTAGGATAAAAATAAATGGCATTTGGTTGTTACTTTTTTGTCTGATGCCTTTGTGACCAAAGCTTCAAAAGTTTGTTGATGGTCTCAGACTTGGTCTCAAGGACCATGAAGAATGTTGCAATAAAATAATAACTAAAATTTATTGAATACCTTGTATATGATCGTTCTATATATTAAGCACTTTCAAACATGTAATTTGTATCTTGAAGTAGCCTTGAATCTCTCAATCTTTCCCTTAGCTAGGTATATTGCTTGAGGATTTTACAAATGTGAAAGGGAAACATGGGTAGAAGTAAAATTTGAAAAGTTGGAGATGTCTTTGAAAGAGCTGATTTTGGAACAGTCTTATTGCACAATGGAAAATCCAGTGGTAGTGATTCATAGGGGTATTTGGCTTTATTAAATATAGATCATGCTTTCGTCTTGTGCTTATATGGGCACACACTCTTTTATACAGTTCTTTCTCATTTGTACCAATGAAATTCTTAAAAATATATTTTTACTGTATCAGTGAAATTTTTAAAAGAAAAACAAGGCAGTTGTTGGGTGATATGAAGGATATTGTGTGTGCTGAAATTACTGGTGTCAGTTATTGGCTTACTATTTAAATCTTGAGGAGTGAGAGGATGGGGAATGTGGAGTATATGTATCAGTCTGAACATCTGAAGCCTGAGTTTGGTTGGTGAGGACAAGTTTCCTCTGGTTTTGGATGCAAGTTGTATGTTTTGAGCAGTTTGCATCTGATAGGAAATAAAGGCGCTTCAGATTCAAGCACTTATCTTCTCACACAGGAGCATGCATAGAAAGAAGAAAGAGATTTGTTAATGGTTAAGGGTTTGGGGAAGAAAGTGGGGGAGGGATGAAGAAGGGAAAGGTTTGCAAATGCATATGACACAGCTCGAGGGGTCAGTGCTGCCTGCAGATGCACAACCCCATTTGTGCACTTGAGCATGGCCTGGGGGAGCAGTGGGCCTGATGAATGCAGAGAGAGATGCGTTTTGATCGAGGTAATTTCCCTCAGATGGGTCTCACCATCCCATGAATCAAAACCTGTCAGCAAGGAGCTAAAGATGAAGTGAAGTTTATTGTACGTTTGTTTCCATGCGACACCGTCACGCTAGAAGGGTCAAGTGAGAGAGATCATTAGAACTGTGTTGATTTACTGGGCCTGTTGTGCACTTTCCCTGCAGGGCAAGGAGGAAAGAAGCTTTAGGAGGGGAGCTGAGGGGCGCTGGGTGGGGAGGGACAGGCAGGCATGCACAAAATAAATAAAACCCTCACTAGTCTCTGAGGGTAAGGGGTGGGCAGGCTGTTTGTTGGGGGTGGGGAGGTAGGAAGAGCTGTATTGTTTTTTTCTCCCTAGGGCTTCTGGTGCATTTGGAACATTCCTGTTCCTGTTTCTTTCCTCACTTTTGAACTTAAAAGGATATACAGGAGGGAGCAGATGTGGCTCAAGCGGTTGAGCGCCTGCTTCCCACATGGGAGGTTCCGGGTTTGGTTCCTGTTGCTTCCTAAAAACGAAAAAACAAACAAGCAAACAAATGGGGGCAGGGGGGAGCCAATACAGGAAGCCGATGTGGCTCAGTGCTTGAGCGCTGGCTTTAAAAATACATATATTTACAGGAAATTTAATTTAAAATCCAAATTCCCCTTTTCAGGAGGTAGCAAAATAACAGAGAGCCCAGGGTAAAGATTGTTCCACACATTCTAAATTGACATCGTTTGTGCTGAATTCTGTGAAGGGAGTGGCCTCAGTGTTTGTGCCGAGAGAATGACTGGGATTCAGAAAGTAGCATCTTCCTCTCTATGGCTTGAACTTGCTGAAATACCCCTAGCACTAAATTGTATGAAAAAGGAATATATTGGAGGTTGAACCAGGTTACTGATTTAGCCCTCCTTCTTCCCATGACTGGTTTAGGATATTCCCTACACACACCCCAAACTGTTTCCTACTTGGCCAGGAGATTTACTGAAATGAAGATATTTCATCTAGAATATTCTGGTGGTTTTCATTTTGAAGTCTCCAATTACATACCTTATTTGCTTTTATATTAGTGATTGTAGGCAAAATCGAGAAAACTTCTCCCATTGGCCTTGGTAAAGAAAAATGTGGTGAGGCCTGTGTTCTTTGGAAACCCTCCCTAATTCTTTTATTATAGTTCAACAGATAAAATAACTGATTAGCCAAAATTAGAAACAAATTAAGGTGAGAAAAGCTTTAGTATAGGATTACTAACTGGGGTCCTTTCCCTAGATTCCAAGTTAGTTATAAAGTAGAGGCATATGGTATATTAGAAAGGGGGTGGGATCCTGATTTTGACTCAAGTTATTTGAGTGGTGTGGAAGTGGTTCAAGTAGTTCACAACTACTTTTAGCTAAGGGTCATAGTGATCCTTCTTCTCTTGGAAATTGTGCATTTCCTCCATTCTGCCACTATTCTTCAAAAGAAATGCTTATGTGAGATACGTGAGATAGTAAAGTTAGGAAAGTGGGTTCTTGAGTAAATGTCCTGGGTTCCAATTCTGGGTCTGCCACTTAATACTTGTTTGTGAGACACTGGGCAAATTAACCTCTCTTCTCTAAGCCTCAGTTTTCTTATCTGTGAAATAAATTTAATCATAGTGCCTACTTCAAAGGATTGTTAGAAGAAGTAAATGATATATTGCACATAAAGAACTATGCAATGCTTATACTTGGCATATTGTAAGCACTCATGTTAGTGGCTAGAATATTTTTTCCATTCTTGGAATCTGGCTTAGTGTTTTACAATAGTGTAGATTCCATTATTTGTGTTCCTTCTATGGATTTTTTGATGGTAATGATGAAAAAGGAGGAAAACTGTAGGCAATAAACTATTCTAGTAAGATGCTGTGATTAAATGATAACTTATGTATAGGATTCTTCACTCCTTCATAACTACCAACCTTTCTTAGCGCTCTCGCTACTCACTGGAAAGCAGGTGCAGCAAAAGAAAGAAAATGAAAACATTTTTCAAGCTGAAAGAGCCAAAGTCACACACAGACATTATTCCTACCTGCTCTGTTCAGAGAGCTGGAATAGTTGATCAAGTTGAGCACAGAAAGTCAGATAGCCCTTTTGACTATTTTTAACTGTAAGGGGGATTCCTGTGGTCATAGGGACAAAGGCAACTCCTTGGTTAGGGTTGAGGTAGAGTTATTGAAAAGTTCCTGTGTTGGGGTCGGATGTGGCTCAACTGGTTGGGCGTCCGTCTCCCATATGGAGGGACCCGGGTTCGATACCCGGGACCTCCCGGTAAAAAAAAAAAAAAAAAAAAAAAGTTCCTGTGTTTCTTCATTTCCCTTAATAGCCTTTGTTTTGTTTTATTTTTTATTTTTAGAGCCGTTGTAAGTTTACACAAAAATCATGCAGAAAGTACAGATTTCCCATTTATCACTATGACACAAACATTGCCTTTGCTTTCAACCCTGTGGTTTAAGGGCACCCATAGTCACAGCTCACCTGTAGACTGACTGCAGGAATATAAACTCCTTTAGGTTAGGGAGAAAAAAAGAGCACCACACAGAGCTTATTCTAAAGTTTGTTTGAACTATTGGCCTGGCCTTATGTTGGTTAGCTTTTGTAAATAAAGTTGAGGGTGGGTATGTGTGTATGAAGTAGAAGGTATCTTGAACTATATGAGAGGAAGGTATCTTTGTCTAGATGTGCCAAGTTCTAGAAAATCCTTCTGGGGAGAAAACATACCCAGGGTACCCGCCTGATTTCTGCTGTTTACGAATCCTAGGACTGGCTTTTGGTTACTGGTGAGTGAGAATGAAGGAAAAGTAGAGAAGGAGAAGATAACTGTTAAAGTAGAATAAAGGAGCTGAGTTTAGGTCCTGATGGGAATATAATCAAGATTCTTCCATTAATGGACAGTACAGTAGCTCAGTCTTTAAAAGAACTATAGGAAAACGGCCAGCTTCACTCATAGTAAGCTGAAATACCCTTTCCAGTTTACGGGGCAGAGAGGTGCATGATGAGTCTCTCGGATGCTTAGAAAAGGTCCAGAGCCTCTCTAACAGAGAGATGACTGCAGCTGACACCTTGATTCACCTTCTTCCAAAATCATTTAGAACCTTCAGAGCCTTCTGTCTATATGACTCTGTAATATATTCATAACACTTGGCTTTCTTTATAGTTGTTAGAAACAGTATTCTGGCCCTCTCCTCTCCCTTCCTTTTTAAGAAAATGGAGCTTGCAGTGTTTAACAAGTAGTTTGGATACCTTCTACCAGCCTGTTCTCTGCAGGTGTTATTCAGTGAAACCTCAATTTTCCACATTGCTAAACTGTAAAAGAAATTTTGTTTTATGGGTGTTTCTTACTGTTTCTTAACTACTTGTCTTATGAGTATTGGGAAGTCCTCCTTATTTTTTTAGTTATTCTAGGGACAGCGTGCTGCCTGCTGGCCTGTTCACTTTCTGTTTTTCTGTTTGTGTGATGCTTAGTTCTTGACATGAGGTTTGCAGGTATACTGTGACCAGTAAATTATAATTTCATTACCATTTACGTTGTGAATGGGGGCTAACTTGTTTAAACCCTTTTCTTTGTCCGTGAACAGTCTGAAGATGATGAGAAGCTCAAAAAGAGGAAGGAGCGATTTGGGATTGTCACAAGTTCAGCTGGGACTGGAACCACAGAGGATACAGAGGTAAGATATACCTAGAATGCTCCATAGAGCCCTTGAAGGAAAATGAGGGTAAATAAACTGGAGAAACACTCTTTTTCTCCCAGTCTACTTCTTAAATGCCTAAATGACAAAGTGTTTTGCCTTTTGTTTGATATCTGTTTCCTGAATGAAGTGGCCACTCTGAAGCCCATCAGTATATTTAATTCAATGTTAGAACCAGTTTAGTAGGAAAGAGCACAAGCTTTGGAGCATGTAGGCTTGGGTTTGAAGATTGGCTCTGCCACTTAATATTAGTATAGTATTACCTGCAAGTCATATTTGTTTATGAGCCTTAGTTTGTTTCATCATCTGTGACATGGAGATAATATACACCTCAAAGTGGTATTGTAAAAATTAAATGAGTTGATTTGATATAAAATGCTTGGCACAAAGCCTGCCATGTTGTAAGTATTGTTACCTGCCAGGCTTATTTCTTTTGGTCATTTAGTGAAGGCCATTTCCAACCCAGGCACAAGTATATTTATGTCTACCTCCTCTCTAGAATAGGACAATGGACTCAAATGAGATTTCTCATTCTTACCACTTTGTTTAGCAATAGTTTCTCAAGATGAAAGAATGACTTTTTTTTTTTTTTTTTTTAATTAGACTTGTGTTCATCCATATGCCAGCTTCGCCTGGGGTGCCACATTGATTTGCCAGTTTGCAAGTATCGTTATAATAGAGATCAAGTGTCACCTGGGATGTACATAAAGAGCAGATGAAGTTTCCTGATGAATAAATGTTGAACTACTTGTTCTTGTAAATAAACCCTGGAAGTTTTAGAGTCTGATCAGTTTACCCTTTCCACTAGGAAAAACTAAAGGAGTTTGTATTCATTGTGCTACTATACTAATGCAGAATAAAATGTTACCTCTGTATCTGCTTACATACTTCCTTACCAGGATGAGGTAGAAGTAAACTTACGTTTTTTTATTTTAATAAAAATTACTTACCGTTTGCCAAGGAAATATTATTAAACCAGTGATGATCACTAAGAAGGTAAATTTGGCCTCTCCAAGGTAAGGGAAATGAGGTTTTTCTTGGGAAACAGCCAGTGTAGGTAAGGGAGTAGTAAGTTCTGCGGTTGATGGAGTTTATATGAACCAGATGACTTGTTTGATTCCAAAGAATCATGTCAGTAGTCCAGGTGGAATAGGCTGGGCTTTTGGGCACTCAGGTTTTCTTTTTAATCTAAATTAAACTTCCTGTGTGAAAGGGTTGGAAAAAAGGTCCTCTCTTTGCTGGGGGCAGTGATTGGAGTGAGGGTAAAGAACTGAATGCTGTTTTGTGAGTCACTCCCAGAACAAAAAGGTCTTTCTCCGCGCCCCCCCCCCCACCCGCCCCATCCTGATTTTGTGCCCTCTCCAATGCTGCCTCTCTTAAGAGATCCATGACAGGGACTCACCCACACCCCCAACTCCCATTTATTTTGTTGGCATTGAAGATTTATAAGCCTCTCTATGGTTTGGAGGCCTTAGAAATAGCTGCTGACTGTGCCTGACTGCCCAGAAGGGCATCCCCCTCACCTCCATGAATAACAGTGGTTAACCCTTTGTCCTCTGGAATCTCCCATCTCCCCACTGACTGGAAGACTTTGACCAGCCTGTAAAGAGTCCATTGTTTCCAGACTAGCTTGCTGTAAGGCTGAGTAGTCTTCTCTCCTTCAGGAATCTCTCCATTTTCTACCACTACCACTTCCTCCCCCCTGCCCCACCCCCATTTTCTCCTTTCCTTACTCTCCCTTTCCCACCAAACCTCCCAACTCTAACAGGATATCTAGGAAGATTCAAAACTGAAATCTGTGGCTGCCAAGCTTAAGCCTGAGCTATCCTTCCTCCTTGGACCTTGTGACAGTCCATGTGAGTTTGGATTAAATCAGCCAAGAACCCAGGGCATGGTTGTCTTCAGTATAATTTTTTTTTTTTCTTCTTGATTCTTTCTTACAGGCAAAGAAGAGGAAAAGAGCAGAGCGCTTCGGGATTGCCTGATGAAAAGCTCTTGATGCTTTCTCTTCTCTAGTGGTCTTCCATCTGATTCTTCTTGGTCACATATATACCTAAATGCACAGTCATGTGCCTAGGTCTTGCCTTGCAATGAGGGAGCATGTACCCCAGGTACATCTGTGAACTCCAGCAGCAGTTTGACTTATTGCTGTTTCAACTTTAAGGTTGTTGTTGTTATGTGTATGTGTTTTTTGTTTTTTGTTTTTTTTTAAGTATTTTGCTTGTTAATAAAAAAACTGTAGAAAAGAGAAAAGTGTTTTATTAGGTGTTTCTTTGAATTTTTAGAGCCCGATAAGAACAGATAAAGGGATCTTCACTGGTAAATATTACAGGGAATCAGCCATAATGCCTTTATCCCTTAGAAAATAAGATAAGGAAAAGAGCCTATTTATTCCCTTCTCTCATACTCACAGGTGTCCTTTTACCTCTATCCTCCAAGAAAAGTCTAAGTTATCCTCTGAATCTTTGCTTTGGCAGATTAGGGTGGCCCAATGTGATAAAATAGGGAGAACACTGGGGGCTTTAGAAGGTGTGAAAGTTATAAATACAGGACTAATGACTGGTAGTATTATTATTGTCCAATAAAGAAGCCATTTTCTTGAATAAAATGTTCAGAGTCCCCCAGGAATAAGAAGGGGCAATTTTCAAGGGTGACCTGGCAAGTGGAGATGATTGTGATAGTCTGGTTTCAGCAGACAGAAGTCAATTTATAGGATCCTGTTGGTTCAGGAAGGGAAATGGGCTGGCTGCCCCTCAGAAGAAAGCAGAGGTAGGTATTCAGAGCATGACAGAGGATGCCAGAGATGTTAAGCTTTTTTATGTAGATCATTGGAAACATAAGCAGTGAGTCTGGAGGCTTCTACCTCCTAATCAAGCCTTATGCTTGTTTGTTCTCCTCTGTTGCAGAAGGGTGCTTTTGCAGTTTTGGTGGTGATGTTTCCTGGAAATTACCAAAATCCAGTTTCCTCACTGAGCCTCCTAAGAGAAGGTCTGGCTCTTGTCAACCTGGCTACTTTTTTGGATTTGAGGTTTCACATAGATCTAATACCTGTTTAATCTTTCTGGATGTGTTAGTATAGAGTTTCTCCTTTTAATCTTTATTTTTGGATATCTCTGTAAGGTCATTTTTGTTTTTCAGTAGTAAAATTAAGAGCCTGGCACCTTACCTGAAAACTTTGTTATCATGATCAGATTCTGTGTTACTGTGGCATGACCCTTTATTCACATTTCTACCAAAACCTTCTGCCTAGTTCTGTGATGAATAAAAAGGTAATGGTTTGTTTGATCCCCTTTCTAACATGACGAATCTCTTTCTGTAAAGTCTCTGTAATTGCTGAGGAAGGACAGGGACCTAAGTTTGGACTCTTAGATAAAACTTCCTTGGAGAGTGGATCCAAAGGTTGCCCATTTGTTGTGAATTTTGCCCCATTCTGAGACTTCGGAGAAATGAACAAAACGGAAAGTTGGTTAAATTTTGACACCTCAACCAAATAAATCTGACAGTTGGAATGACCTCTCCTCCTTTCTCTCTGGCCTCTTCTGTCATCTTCTCCTTTTCTTTATTCCAGGCTCTGATTTTTAGGCTAGCTTTTCCTCTCTACTTTGTCTTCATCTAAAAGCAGAACCAGGAGAATAGTTCTGTTGTAGCATGAGAGAAATTAAAGCGTTTTCTACTTGAGGGTGGTAAAAATAAGGGAATTGAGCAGATGCTGATAATGGAGTAGAGCACTGCGTCCTTCAGAAAGTTTCTTCACCTTGACTCATCTTCCGGACATGTATTCAACCTTCCCCCTCGGCATTCTTTTCCTAAAGCCTTATCATTCTTCTCCCCACCCAACTCACTTTCCCCATTTGTGGCGATTTTTTTACTAACTTTTCTCATCATGTTCCAGCAGCTGTTCATGTTAGTCAGAAGTCTCTAATTTTCAAACCTGATCACCAGATCCGCCCCTTCCTGTCTCATTATAGTCATTCCACAAATACTTTTTGACCATGAATAGTTCAGGATGCCTAAGGTCTTTTTACCAATTCAGTCTTAGAATAGTAGGTCCCCTTAGAGACAGAATAGACCGGCAGTTCTTTATCTGGGATCCAAGTACCCTTCCTTCCCTATCCCTTCTATATCCCTAGTGTCGCCAATCCAGGATCCAAATGTGGATAGCTGACTTGAGTTATCCCTGTCCTGAAGCTGTGACATTCTCTGCATACCTGGAAGCTCTTAATGAGGGAGTCTATAAAAGCTGTGGAGGGGACTAGTTTCCTAAGCTATAAATCTGTGCCTTTTTATGGTTCTTTAGGATCATTCTTTTTTCTCCACCACTACTCTAAACTGCCCCTTCCCCCACCTCAACTCCTGGGAACTGCTGAAGATGGAAGACTAGAAACTTCTAGGGGCTTGAGGGCTATAGATAGGAAGGCAAGAATAAGAGCACGATTTCTTGAGCTGAGTCCTGTTGCCATGTCTGATGTGAGAAACAGATGAGAGGGAAGGAAGGAACTGATACAAGTAAGGGAGGGGTAACTGCTTTTCCCATTTCTCTTATATGAAGGCCTCTGATGGCAATGCCACTTACCTCTGAATATTTAAGTCCCCCCCCCCCAAATTTAACCTCCCTCTCTTGTTACACTTCCAGACCCTTCTCATTTTTCCCTCTAAAGGGATTGAAAAATGGCAGATTTCACACCTTTGCAGACCCTTTGAGCCTAAGGTGCTTCCATCCTTTATGGCTCCTTCCTTAGTGGCTCTAACCCCATCAGCTTTGAGTTCTCCCACCTCTGATGACTAGTGAGAAATTAGAAAGTAATACTGTTTAGCAACTACTTAAGTTTAATTTGATGTTCTACCACATTAGGTCTGAGGCCATGGGCAAATTAATCATTCTGACTCTCCATACCATGTACCTAATAGGAACCCTATTATGAAGATCGCTGTGAGAATTAAGTGATTATATATTCAGCACAATGTGCTTACCATAGTCTGCATAATAAGCATTCAGTAAACATTAGCTCTTAATTTTACTATATGTTTAAGGTACAGTGGAGATTTTTTTTTTTTCCTGGAGTAGTTAGAAGTTAGGAAATGAGTGGGCTAATTTGTGTGTGTATGTGTGTACATGCACATATCCATGTGCCTTTGGAAGTTTGGAGAGTGGGAAGAGTCTCGGTTGTTCCCTCACCCCCAGCTTACTGTGAGAAAAGCTGACAATGTGGCCTGGGGCATTGGTTTCCCTGCCTCTGCCCCACTACAGACCAAAGCTATAAAGCCACTGTCTACTGGTTTTTAACTTGGGCCTCCTAATATCCAAAAAGAATGGATAAAGGCAGAGTATAAAAAGATATTTACCCATGTATTGGGTGGGAAGATATTTTGGAATAAGGAACAGAGACTTAAAAATCATCTTGCAATCTCTTCTGGGTGTCCTTTCACACCCAGCATGGGAAGCAAATGAGCAGTAGAGGGAGAAAATCCATTTTTAGCTCAGGCCAAAAGCTGGGGATAGGTGTCAGTAATGCAGTTACCTTGGGAGGATACAGTGTTTTTTGTCCTCCCACACTACATCCCAACCTCAGTCTTGCAGTTAGTCTGCGATGGGGCCTACTTGCTCGTAGAACCAACTGGACAGGGAAAGCATGATGGCACATTGACCCTTTCTGAATCAAATTGATGTCACAACTTTTTTTTTTTTTTAAATATGTGTCAGGCAAGATTTCTTTGCCATCCTGGGAATTCCCTGGGAATTTTGTGCTTTAAATACAATGGTAGAATCAAAGAAGGAATAGTTAAGATGCTAAATTCCTCTTGTTATGCTGGCAAGTTGAATGGCTATGTTGGATTGGTTTATGGATTTTGATGAAATGTGGAGGAAAGCTAGGATCACAACTGCAGGTGAAAAGGACAGATAGCTGGATTATCTGGTTTTTTTTTTTTTTTTTCCTTAAACAGTAAGGATATTCTCAAGAGAACTTTAAGATCTATCTTTTCTGTGGAGCCTGGTTTTTATAATCTTTGGGACTGTTGTGGATCAAGCTCTCCAGAAGTTTTCTAGGTCCTCTCCCTTTCCCATCCTTTACCCATCATCCCTTGGGCTGCATGTCCCAGACCATTCTCCCACATGCCCTTAGTGTTTTTCCCTGCTCCAAGGACCCCATCTTAGTCCTTGAGCACAAGGTTCCTCCCTCAGATCCTCTTCTGTTCATGGTGTTTGTGGTGCTTGGCTAGGGAGAAGAGCTCAGCACTGAATTCTAAACTCTTTGACTGCTTTTATTTTTCTTTTTTCAGGTTCAAGTGCTGGATTGTGTCATGTGACCATCCCAAAACTCAGAGCACCCTATGGCCATCTTTGCCCTCTGTCACATAACTTGAAAACTGCCTGATGGCCTTTTTGCAATGATTCCCTCCAGGAAGCCTTGATCTCAGTAAAGAAGTCCTTTCCCGACATTCCCAGTACCCCTGTTAGTCCCAAACTCCTCAGAAACCCTTAACAAACAAAGGCAATCGCACACACAGTGTAACAAGTACACAAAGTAAATAATAATTACACTAATTATGATATGTTCAAAGGGGCACTGGCCAGGTCCACACACATCACACGGTGGGAGGAGGTGCTAGTTCCCACTGGGTTTCTAGGCTGTGACCCCAAGCCTCTTTACCCCATGCCTCTTTGGGGGTGGGGCAGGGACTCAAGATTTATATTCATGAGAGAAAGACCACCCCCCCCAAAGGTCTTTATTTGGTGGTATAAAAGGGGCATATTCTAAGTGTCACCCAAGTTTAATGCCCCAGCTCTGTAGAAGAAAATCACCTGATGCCAACTCCCACGCCATGCCAAAACCAAGAGACATGGGCATTTGACCTTGAGGGAGGCATCTTCTGTTCTTCACTTCTCTGTCCTCACCTCTACCAAGGGAATATTGAGAGTGGTGTAGTTGATAGGGTCTATCTTGTTCTCCAAGATTGGGGCAGGAAGAAAAGAATAGGGCCAGAGAAGAGAGGCTGGGGGTTGGAAGAGCTGCTCTATGTGAGATGAGTTGAAAAGCTTAACAGCCCCTGCCCATTCCTCTGCCAAAACACCTTTTCTTATTTTCTCACTATGGGAATGGGAATAAGGTGCTGAAGCTCACCAACATCACCTTCCCAGGCTGGCCACATAACTGCCCCTTCTACTGCCTGGGCCAGACAGGAGAGTCATGTTCTGGGAAAGAACAAGCCTTCCAGTTCAGCTCTCCAGCCCAGGTTTTACCTTAGTTTGGTATTACATCAGACCCATAACTGCTGACACTACTCAGAATGATATTTTGCAGAAGGGTCTTTCCCCTTCCTCCTCACATCCTATAGGCTTTTGCAAGGATCCAAGAGGTCTGGTGGTGAGGTATGGATAGGGTGTGGATCAGGAGACTTCCTCAACTCCTTGGCTCAGGCATTCAGGCACTGTTCAGCTGGAAGGCAGAGGAGAACTTGTACTCTGAAGCCTGTGACTCTTCTACGCCTCACATCTCTTCACCACTACTGTGGTGCCCTGGTTATCTGTCCCACAGCGAGAGGTATTTTATGTCCATAAAGTGCCCGTGGTAAGTGCTCAGAATTCGTCTCTTTGCTGTGGCGGGTGCTGCTATTTTTCATTCCATCGAGGGGAAGAAACTGAGGCACAGTGAGTCCAGAGGAGAGTGGGTCAGGATTGTGGGAGGTGTGAACAGGCCCAGCTAGTGACTCGGAGTGGCAATCAGTCTCTGCCTGCTTCCTAGCCCTCCAAACCAGGGAGTCTCCATCCTTCCCATTCTCCGCTCTAACTGGCCTTGTAAGATGCTTTTCCCCACTGTACTGTCCCCTCCCTGTTGCCAGGTACTGCTAGATTCCAAAAATAAAAGATAAAAATAATTATAGACACTCTGCTTCCTTGTTCTCCCCCCTTCCACCCTGAGCTTTGGGGTTGGGGAACTAAAATGTCCCCCCCTCCAGAATCCCTTCCCACTTGGTCTGCTGGCTCTATTCCCTAGCCCAGAACAGTGATTTGGATTCAAATGCCCTGTAACCTTCAGCCTCCTTAATACTCCTTTCTTGACCTCTCCTAACCCTACCCAGACCAGGGGGACTCTGGGATCTCTATACTCTCTCCTTTTTATTGACCTGAAGATAGAGGCTGGGACCAGGGGCATTCCACAGGCTCTTTGGTCTCTCTCTTGGCTGAGGGGAATTTGGGCATAAGCAGTCCACAGCCTCTAGCTAAATAACTCAGTACACTATGAGGGTGGGCCTGAGGGTTAGTTTAGTGGCTCTCATTATATAGATTCTGGATGTTGAGGGCTCTCTTCATTAGCTCCTAAACCCTAACTTCTTACTGTTTCCATGGCCACTGGCTTCAGTTCAACCTGTTTGGCTCAGAAAGATTAAGTAGGGTGATTATGGGTTGGAAACTTACATGTGTCAGCCCTCTAGCCCTCTACTCCCATTCCCAAACCCAGAGGCTTCATACAAGTGCTTAAGTGGGTAGGTATTGGGGAAAAGAAGATTTGGGGAATAAAGGACAAATGGGGCACAGTGGGCAGGGGCCTTCCTAATTCAGTAAAGCCAAATACCAAAAAATGAAAAGTTACAATAAATAAATAAATAAAATTCCAAAATCCTCACTTTTGCCCTGCCCTTACTTCCCTCCTCTTGGCCATTGTGGGAGGGAAAGAGGGAAGAAGTTAAGAATGGATGTATGATTTCCTCTCCTACTGAGAATGGTAGTCAGGGGATCTCCCCAAACTATACTAAGCCCCTTACCTTTACAGTGGAAGAAAGGAGGCTTGGTGTGGGGCTTTCTCTTATTACTCCATTTCGGTCTCTTTCTCACTGTTTGTCTCTGCCTAGTACCTGTCTCTTCTGTATCTCTACCCATTTGCCTTCTCACTGCTGGTTCTTTTTGTTCCTCTTTTTCTATCTCTCTGTCTCTACCTTTGTCTCTACATCTCTCTGTCTTCTCACCAAACCTTCTCACCTGCAAACCTCAAACACTCCCCTCCCAGACCATGCCCCCTCCTTCCCCTCTCCCCCAAACCTCTCAACCCCTCACCCACCACCTGCCTCCCTCTGTTGTATTGCACACTGCTTGGGCAGGAAACAAGGTGTGATGTTCATGAGAAGAGGTGGAGGGAGCTTTAGGGCCTGGGATCTGGGGGTCAGGTCTGGGGGTCTAGGGGTAGGGTCTCTGGGGGAGGTATCTCTGTCCCCCACCTTAGGAGCAGCCACAGCGATCCACCACCATGCCAGGGATCTTGCCGTAGATAATCTGCTGCTTGTCATTGAAGTAGAGCATGTTGATTGGGGACATCTTGGTAGGAGTACAGCAGGGCCCAGCAGAGCCTCTCGGATTGGCCTGTTGCACCAAGTGGGTATGTGGATACTTTTGCATGAACATGTACTCGCACTGGCCGGAGCAGTAGTTTGCCTTGTAGCGCTTGGGCGCGATGATCCAGTCCCAGCCAAAAGCCTCAAAGTCCACTGTGAGGGGATATCGGCAGCAGCGGGACTCGCTTGAGTGCTCATCACAGTCCAGGCCCAGGTTCCGCCGGGACCGTTTTGTGTTCTCCAGGACTCGCAGCTCCATGAAAGGATGCTGGGGGTGGGGGAGAGGAGAAAAAGATGTGATGTAGCCCTGAACAGCTCCTGCTCCCTTTTTCCTTTGTTGCTTGCCTCTTAACAGGGGCACTAGAACAGAGACCCTTGACTTCTCAGCTTTTCCACTGCTCCCACCCCCAGCTCACATCTTCTACCCATTTTTGTTAGCTAGCCATATCTTCCTTCAACTCACCTTCCCTAATTCTTCCTCCACTGGCAACCTGACCCTCAACAGCTCCTGGGCCCAAGGCCTCAATAACAGCCACTTTTGGTGTTCCCACGAATCTCCCATTAGCTGACCGATACTCTCAATCCAAGTCTGTTGCTTGGCTAGGATCCCTGAAAAGTGATCACTGCCCACCCCCCACCCCCACCCCAATCCTCCTCCAGAATCAGATCCTGGCCTCAGAGAAATAATGCTGGTCCCCAGCCCCCTGTACATTCCTGGTCTCTTTTCAACTCCCCACTTCCTCAGGGCCAGGTTACAACATATCCGCTACCACCATGTCCTTGGGCCCCTTGCTCACCAGCCCCTCAGCTCCCGGCCCCAGAGATGTGACAGCCAGGTCTGTACCGCTGGGGTCAAAGGCGTTGATCTCGATGCCCCAGTTGCTCTGTGGTTGGCGGAACCAGCTGTGCAGCACCTGCTTGAAGTCGATGCTTTGCCAGTGGCCTGAGCGCGAATGCAGCTCGATCTTGAGTGAGCGGATACGGATATGACGCCGACCTCCGCCCCCTCCCCCTGCGGTCCCTTCCCCAGTTAGGGGTTTCAGTCGCAAGATCTGCAGGTAGACTGTGGCCGGGCGGGGCACGGGCCGTAGGTACACCCACAGCTGGGCCTTCAGTACCTTCGTGAACATCACCTTGGGGCTGAAGTGGAAATGGCAGCAGAGAGGGCTGCCGTCTGTCTGCACTGCAGGGTCCGCTGATGGGAGAGAGGGGCATAGTATCAGCAAAGGGTGTCTGTGGAAGGAGTCAGGAGCCTTGGGTGGAAAAGGGCAGGAGCTAGGGGACCTTGGCAATTTGGACTCCTCAGCCTGAGTTTTCCAGTTCTTCCTTACCTTTCCTCTCCCCTGCCTGTCTGTGTCTCTGTGTCTCTGGTGTCCAGCACAGTGCCTCCTGTCTTTTCCTGTAGGATGGCTTGGTCCGGCCTTGCTCACTGCTGAATCCATTCCCTAATCCATTTGCCCTAACGGGGAGGTTCACCTCTACCAGATAATCTACAAAGATAGTTACTAAGTAATTCTCCCTCCACCTGCCTCCTCCCCTTCCTCCAGCTTTCCCCAGCATGTAAGCCGCCAATGTTTTCTGAACCTTTGCTGCTCCTCACAAGAGCCATACCGCTTTCTCACACCTGCTGTCTTCAGGTCACCTTGCCCTGTTTCAGGTGGAGCCTGGCACAAGCCCCCAAAACTCAGAGAGGGGATAACCCAGGTTCTAGACATGGAGCATGGTCTAAATTTATCCCATGAAATATCCAGAATTCAGATCTAGGCGTCTTGCTCCTTCCCATTAGAAATAACACACCTAACATAATGGATCAGCCCAAGCACTTCCTGTGCATTTGACTCCCCATTCCCTCTGCCCTGAGAAGGAGTTCCCTCAGGTTTTTTCTCTTCCTCATCACCATTACAGCTTCAGCTTTTGAGAAAGGGAAAAGCTACCATCATGTTGTTTCCTTCTGTTTGCCCAAAGCACCAGAAATAATATTCAGTACATCAAATCTATTAAAATCAGTTTCTTTTCTCCCCTGAGTCTCCTTTGGTTCCTCAGCCCAGTGCCAGTAAGTCTTTATAAAAGTCCAACATCCCACCTTTATATACTGGCCATTTCCCCTTGTTCTGGAAAATAAATTGACCCTTTGTGGGTCTAAATGATGATTCTTGCTATCTGCTACTGCTTCCCTTCCAGGTTCTCCTGGTTCCCCTTCCTAATCTCTTGGGAATGCCCTAAATCATGTCTCCCCTAGATAGGACTGTCCATTCTCACTGCAGATAGACTGAGAGAGGAAGAATCAAGACGGCCTCTGGAGCCATATAGGTATGGTTAGGGAGTCCAGGCACTTATGCATCATGCCCAGCTCTTGAGTTGTACATAATCATGGAGATCATGGAGGACCTAGCTGGCCTCAGTTGTCTTCCATCAGCACTCGTCTACTCCCATTCCAAATGGAATAAAGTGGAAAATGCTTAGTGATCTTCATTTATTCAGGGCATGATACACAAAAGTCCCTCTGCAGCTTCCTTTTCCTTGGATCTTCTCTGAGATCTCAGGGCTCTGATAGCCCTCCCAGTTATCCTACCAGCTGAAGCAGTGATGGTGCAGTGGGGGTCGGGTTTGGGGAATAGATATTCAGAGATTAGAAGAGTGGCTGGGCAGGGAAGCTGCTGATGAGATAAAATGTGAAAAAGCAGCATCCAAATAGTCTAATTTCAGCATAGGAATTATCTCTTCTCTTGCCTGTCTTTACCATTCGGTGCTAATCTCCATGAGGGTGGAGTCTTCAGCACCTCCTATAGGGCCAGGCAGTGCTCAGTAAAGACATGTTGAATGAAGTCCCCAAATCCCCAATATTGTTATGTAGGAATGAGTGTGAAAGTGCTTCCCAGCATCTAAACACTATTCTTCGGCTACAATTAAGTGGGTTTAATCACTGCCTGACTCCTCATTAACCAGTATCTGACTTTACTCACCAAACTTCTCAGTGTGACACAGATAATAATCCTTGCTTCATATGTGTGCTGAGCATTAAAGAATGTGAAAATAGTAGTAGCTTCTCAATAAATGTTGGTTTATTGTTAGTTTACCTTCTCTACTCTTCAAAGACATTGTTCTTTTCTAAGCTCTAAATATATCCCCACCTGAGCTGACCCTTTACAACACAGGCTTGGAGGTGGGTGACTGGGCACCAGGGCCCCATCCCTCTAAGTCTGAGGTTCCTTCAGATAGAGTCCCTCAAGCCCACCTCAGGGAATCACCTTATATGTCTCCACCAGTGGATGTGAGGACAGTCTGTGCTGAAAGGGGACAGGACATTGTGAGAAAGAAAGGGGGAATGGGAAGAGACAGGACGAAGGAGAAGGAGTGAGGGAAATATGAATGGAGAAAAGTCTGTTAGGGATGGAGACAGAGAAGACAGGCAGAGAAATGGAAGAGAGAGGAAGAAAGATGGGGAAGATCATGGTAGGAAGAGAAGAAATAAGTTTGAAGGTTGGAGGGCACTGGAAAAGAAAGGGGGTGTGTGTGTGCAAAGGAGTGGATGGGAGGTAGTTGGAAAGCTGAAGGAGCTACCTAAACCGAGTGGGATAAGCCGGAGAAAGGCTAGAAAGGGCGCAGAGGGAGGAACAAAGGAGAAGCAGGTAGGGACACAGAAGCAAACAGGGGGCCGAGAGAGTCCCCAACATACACATAGGCCCAGCCCCCGTCGGGAGGGGAAGGGGCCACATCTGTGTTGGATTGATCGGGTTGGTGGCAGGCAGCAGGTCAGGTTTAGTAGGCGGAGTTGGTCTGGAGAGAGGTCATTGCACTATTTTCAGCAAAGCCCAACCCCCTCCCTGATCCCCACCCACCCCCCAACACACGCTCCCAGCCAGGGCTGGAGGGCCTAGGGCAGAGAGGGCAGGGGCCTCTAGGAGTGGGGAGGAGAGAAGAAACTGAGGGGCTGGGCTGGCTCCCAGAAGGGCAGGGGGCTGGGTTCCCAGGATGAAGGCAGGGGTGGGAGAGCGAGAGGGTGGAGGGAATTAGGGCAGGCACTGCAGAAGGTGGGGGCTGGGGTCCAGGGTTGAGGGCTGGGGGAGGGGAGGGAGGGAGGGGGAGGGGAGAGGAGGCCATCTCTGCTGACAAACACCTCCCCCGATTAGCAGAGCACAAGTCTCTTATTAAAGCGGGTCCCTGGGGATTAGACTATAAAAGTCTCTTTTTCCTTTTCCCCTCTCTCCCTCCCCTCTCCTCCGCTCCCCCTCCCTCTCTTAAGAGCTCAGGCTTTTTCTTAAAGGGGACGTACAATACCTGGCCAGAGACCCAGTTCCCTAGTTACCAAGCCCTGAGGTGATATGGGGTGGAAGTTGGAGTGGGACCCCTCCTGTTGGTGCCTCCCCCCTGTTTCACCTGCACTGCCCAATCCATGCATGCAGGGTCCATTCACTTTCTGCATCCCCATCACCAGAGTTAAGTCTGGGCTCAGTCCTTTTGGTTAAGGGATGCCAAGGGATAGAGAGGGCCAAGGTGGTGGTGGGGGTGGTGGTCCAGAGCCCATTACACATTCTGGAAATACACACACACAATATATACGTACACCACAGTATCTTTTCCCTCTGTACCCTTCACCTTCCAGCAAACTCTTCTTCAGAATTCCTGTACAACTCTAGAATCCTAGAATCCACTACCATGACCCCTGCCCTCAGTCAATCTCAGACTGACCCTAGCTTCCATAATCAACTCCTTCCAAACAGAAGGGAGACTGAGGGATCCAAGACCAGATCCCTTAGTCCTTTCAGTTCTCTTTTCTTTACAGCCCTGACCAAGAACAGTGGAATTGGGGTCTGCAGAAATACGTGTGGCAGTATGTGGCACTCAGTCTCCAAGATGCACACCTGGGTTTCTGTACGTCTCCCAGGGGGGTGGGCCACTAGGACTCCCCTCAGCCCCCAGCTTTTTATGACCCATCTGCCAATAAACCAGTCTCCCCCCACCCTTTTTTTTTTCTGTTTAGAGCCATTAAACCAAACAGTGGGGTGGGGAGAGGAGGGGAGGTGCAGGGAAACTTTGCCAAACGACTAGGGAAGAAGAGGGCCTGGTTCCCTGGAGTTGAAGGGGGTGGGGGTGGGGATACCTCGGTGGGGGAGGGG
>JAKSZT010053801.1:1673796-1732947 GCA_026826555.1 Tolypeutes matacus | reverse complement strand
GCCGGGGGCGGCGGGCGCGCGGGCGGGGCGGGCGGGCGGCCGGGGCGGGCGGCTGGGGGGGCCCGAGGCCCGGCCGGGCCCTTTATAGCCCCGGCCCCCGTGTCGTCAGCGGCCGCGATTGGCTGCGGAGCCAACAAAAGAGGCAGCGCTGTCATCCGAGGCGAGAGAGGGAGCCGAAGGGAGCCGAGGAAGAGGGAGAGGGAGGGAGCGAGGACCCAAAGAGAGGGGGAGAGACAGAGAAATTGGGGAGGTGGGCGGGGAGAGATAGAGAAGCAAAGTCAGAGTCAGAGAGACCTAGGAGAGACAGAGAGATAAATGGAGAAGAGACAGATCCAGAGAGACAGAGAGAGGAAGAGGAGGAGGGGAGAGAGGGAGAGACAAAGGGGGGAAAGATGGTCAGAGGGGGAAAGACACAGAAGAGACTTGGCGAGATACCATACCCAGATTGTATGTCTGTGGGGCTACACAGAGACAGAGGTCAGAGACCGGGATAACTAGTGAAAGAACTGGAGTGGGGAGAGCCAGAGACAAAGACAGCCAGGAGAGACCAGGAGGAGGAGAGAGAGAGGTGACTAGACACCTGGGGAAGAGGCAGGGGTCTACAGAGCCAGACCTTAAGAGATTGAGGAGCATAGAGATGGGAATAGGGAAAGAGGAACCGATGGGACTGGTGGGACAGAGCCAAGGGCAGAGAGAGGGAGAGGAGGGGGTAGCAACTAGAGAGGCAGAGACTGGGCCATACCAAAGGAGTCCAGGGGAAATAAGGAAAAAGCAGAGATGGGGAGACCCAGGCTCCTGTGGAAAGGAGAGTGACAGCAAAAATCAGCTTTGGTGGGGAGCCTGGAGAGCCCAAAGGGGAAGGAAGTGGAGACTGTCAGTCCAGATGAGCCCCCAGCTATAGGAGGTGGCCTAAGGAAGAGGTTAAAAGAAGCCACACCAGGAAGCACAGGGCTGGGCTGGTGAGGGGGAATCAAGAAGAGAGAGGTGGAAGGACTGCGCTTGAGAGTTAGTGAGAGACTAGGAGAGGAAGAGGCCAGGGACTGTCTGAGAAGGTGCGGAGGTGATGGGGAGCATTTAAAGAGAAGATTCAGGGCTGGAAAGAGTGCGAACTTGAAAGTGGCCTGAAAGAGTTAAGAGGGTCAGCAGGCTGGAAAAAGCTGGGGCTGGAGGCCTCTATACTAGAGGAATCTGGGTCTCTGGATTTCTAGCTATACTTTGGGATTTGTAGGGTCTTAGAAGCCTGGGAAAGGGGTTGGAGTTGCAGAATGAGGATGGGATGAGAAGTCTGTCCTCAGCTGCCTGAGTTGGAGGCAGTAAGTTACAAGGGGAGAAACCCAGAGGTGGGACCAGCCCTGGTGTTCAGATGTGATCCTACACAGCCAAAGTGCAGAGTGGAGTGCCAAGGTGCTAGGGTGCCCCTAAGGTGCTTTAACTTCTCTTGGATCTGGATACCTCCTCCCAGACCTCAGTTTCTCTAGGTTTAACTTTTTTTTTTCAAGTCATGGAGTATTTACTAAATAACCTACATATGCCAAAATATACAAGAAACTAAGGGATAAAATAATAATTACTAAACATTCAGCATAAATGTCAATACTATAGAAGGAAACAAGCCAAGTATCCATAAACTAATGAACAGATAATCAAAATGTGGTGAATCCAGGTTTAACTTCTTAATCCCAAAGCCCCAGCGGTCAATACACAAATATCCACTAGATTGAAAATTTTTGAGGGGATCAGCTCTTGCTCATCTTTGTGTTGCTGGGGCCTAATGGTGCCTGGCACACACAGTATTTGTTGAATAAATAGCTGAACTTCCTTCTTGGGCATCCCATGCAGAACAGAGGTGGTGTGAGCTTTCTCTCTGGAATTAGAGCCTACTACAGTGTCCTAAAGCTGGCTTTTTTTTTTTTTTTTTTTTTTTTGAACCCAGGACCTCCTATACAGGAAGCTGGCACTCAACCAATGAGCCACATCAGTTCCCCTAAGTTGGTTGTTTCATTTGTTTGATTTTGTTTTTAGCAGGCATGGGGATAGAACCCAGGACCTCCCACGTAGGAAGAAGGCACCCAATTGCTTGAGCCACATCAGCTCCCTAAAGTTGACTTTTAAAAAGCACTGGATTACATATTTGAATGAGGTTAAAAAGGGGAAATTTTAGGTTGTATATATGTTACTAGCATAAAATTTTAAAAAACCCATGGAGCTGCACAACAGTGAACCCTAAGATAAACCATGGGCTACAGCTAATAGTATAATTATTAAAATGAGCTTTTATCAATTGTAACAAATGTAGCACACCAATGCAAGGTGTTATTAATAATAGGATGGTATATGGGAATTCTGTACTTTATCCATGATTGTTCTGTAAACCCACAACTTCTCTAAAAAAGTTGGCTTGATAAAGCACCAGGCATATGTACAGAGTTGAATTGAGGAGCTGGAGTGGAATGAGGGGTCTAGGTGTGAAGGGAAAAGATTAGGGTAGGACCAGGTTGGGGAGCTTTGAAGAAAGGATCCATTTCCATGAGGAAAAGGAACTGAGACTCTAGGAGAATGGAAAAACCATAGACAACCGCTTCCCTCCTTTGCTTTGGACCAAGGCATGGGCCTCTCAATATTTCATCGTTTCTTCCCTTATAAAATGGGGAAATGGGGATCACAATGCCCACCCTCAACTGGTTGTGAGAATGGCACAGCAATCAATCAATGGTGGCTTTCATATGCCTTCTTCAGGATTCTTTTTTTCCTTTCTGACATCCCAGAGCAGCATTTGCCTTTACCACATATACCAGCATATTCTGTCCTCCAAAATGTTTCTCTGATGTCAGTTCCTCCTGCAGACTTCTTGAGGGTTGGGTGGTGTCACCTCCTTCTGCTCCCTCAGAGAAAGTAACCTGGCCTTTGCCTCCTCATCAAATGCATATCAAGTGGAAGGCCCTATGAGAGATGTAAAGATAAATAAGACACAGCCCCTTCCTTCCTTCCGGGGACATATGATCTAGACTAGACATTAGGTAAACAGTACCAGCCAAAACTCCAAGCCAAATGCCTCCTCTTTATCTCCATCTGGTTGTTCCAAGGCCCCTCCAACTTCACAGATTAGAGAACTCCTTAATCTCCCCCAGAAGAGTGGCCCCATTCTGGGATTTTTCATTTTAGTGAATGGCCTTCAAACATCCAGATCAGAAACCTGGATGCAGCTTTACACCCTCTTTCTCTTGATTGTTTTTTTTTTCTTTTCTTTTTTTTCTTTTTTTTAATTTTATTTCTTTCTCCCGCCCCCTTTCTGTGTTCTTCTGTCTGTGTGTCTTCTCTTTAAGCGGCACTGGGAACTGATCCTGGGACCCTCCAGAGTGGGAGAAAGGCACTCAAACTCTTGCACCACCTCAGCTCCCTGCTCTGCTGCATTTCTCATTATCTCTCCTCTGTGTCTCTCTTTGTTGTGTCATCTTGCTGTGCCAGCTGTCCGTCCGCATGGGTCAGCACTCCGCGTGGGTCAGCTTGCCTTTTTTTTTTTTCCACCAGGAGACCCCAGGAATCGAACCCTGTACCTCCTATGGGGTAGATGGGAGCCCAACCGCTTGAGCCACATCCGTTTCCCCTCTTGATTGTTATTGAACTTTTCCACAGATTGTTGTTTCTTCTTCCTAGGACAGCTCTCCCTCCTCCCTCTACTTTCCCTCCCCTGCACAATCTCTTGGTCGTATTTATTGTTTCTTCAGGCCACAGTAGAGGTGAGTTTTTTTTTTTTAATCAGTAAATATTTAGCTTCTTTATTTATAATTCTGTAATGCACTCCCAGTAGTTGTACATTTGTTCTGATCATCTGATAGCATAGTTTTTTGTTGGTGGTGCTTGTTTTTTTTTTTGAGGTACTAGAGGCAGGGATTGAACCCAGGACCTCATATGTGGGAAGCCGGTGGGAAGCCACTGAGCCACATTGGCTCCCCTGAGTTTTTTTTTTTTTTTTTTCCCTGAGTTGTTTTTTTCATTTGTTTTGCTTATTGTTTGTTTTTGTTTTTTCAGGAGGCACAGGAACTGAACCTTGGACCTCCCATGTGGGAAGCAGTCACTCAACCACTTGAGCCACATCTGCTCCCCTAGATGAGATTTTAAACATGTCTTCTAGGAATCCTTTCCTAACCTCCAAGTCTAGATTAGATACCTCCCCCACCCCCTACCTCCTGTATCTGCATCATTCTATGTGATGTGGAGGTTAATCACAAAGCTTCTCTTATAGATCTAATTCAAGTACCAGTTTTCCCCCTTGTCTGACTGTATGAATCTGGACAATTTATTTAACTTCTTTATGCCTCAGGTTCCTCATCTGTAAGATGTATGGGATAACAATATTGTACCTATTTCATATGGCTATGAAGATTAAATGCCTGGCACAGTTCCAAACGAATTATTACTATCACCCCAACTGATTACCCTCATTACACTGTGAGATCCAAGAGATCAAGAACTTTTTTCACCAAAGTACTCCCCTGCACCTAGTATAGCTGTTTGGTATAAGGAATAAAAAACCACCTGGGGGGCAGATGTGGCTCAAATGGTTGGGCGTCCGTCTGCCATATGGAGGGACCTGGGTTCGATCCCCGGGACCTCCCGGTAAAATAAAAAATATATATATAGAAGGCGCATGGGCTGCCAGGCTCTGTGTGCCAGTGAGCCGCCAGGCCCCGGGAGCCATGCAGCAGGATGATGATATAACAGGGGGGAGACAAGATGAGATGCTCCGAAAGCTCCTGAAGCCAGGAACCGAGGTGGCGCAGGTGGCAGAACACCTCTCTCCTACATCGGAGGTCTTCAGGATCAAATCCTGGTGAAGACTGGAGGAGAAGGATGAGAAGAGATGGCAGGAAACAAACACAGAGAATTGCCCAGCGAATGGACACAAAACAGCAAATGGGGATGGGGGGGTGTTTAAAATTGATAAAGTAAATAAATAAATCTTTAAAAAAAAAAAAACAAAAAAAACCCTGCTAAGTGGACCTGGTCAGAGTTGTCATTCCCGTGCAGCTGGGTTGGGGAGAACAAACTGTATTTGAGGCCATGAGGGGTGATGAGTGTCTGCTAAATACAGGGAACAAGAATCAGGAACAATCTGTGAGGTAGAAAGGATTTCCACCTCCTGGCTCCCTCCCTGCCAATTTCCTGAACTACCCGTTATTCAACTAGGTGGACAATACTTCCATCTGGCGGTAGAATCTGGAACTTCAGCTCATTGGAGGTTGGACTAAAATCACTTTTTTTTTTTGCAAACTTAGCATATTTTCACTTTAGGTTTCTAGTCTGAGAAGTTTCATATCATAATGCATTAAACTTTGTCCCTTTCCCCAACCCCTCCTACATCTTGCCTCTTTTGAGTTCTCAGGCCTGCTATTGTCGGGTTCCCCAGATTTGTAGAAACTGACCCCCAGTAGGTCTCTTTTAGGGACTTCGGGTTTCCAGCAGTCCAGACTCAGTCCTGAGGATGGGGTCTGGCTGGCTTTGAGGAACAGAAGTTGGGAGAGATCTGGACATTAAGATATTTTCTCTCTAGTACAGGTTTACCAGGGTTTTGGGCCCCACCTACTGTCCTGGTCTCCTAGGCAACTGTCCCCTGGCAAGGGGCGCCCCTCAGAGGTCTGGGAGTTACCCAGGCAACCTTCAGGCCCCGCCTCTTTCAAGGTCCTGACTGGTTCTTAGCAAATGTACGTCTGTGCTCAAGGGAGACATTTAGGTTTGAAGAGTGTGAGCTGCCGGAAAAGGAAGGAGCCGGTGTCCTGGGGGAGGGGATGAGGTTTCAGGATGGGAAGGAAGGAGAGCTGTGCCATGTAGCCTCATGTAAAGGGTCTGTTACATTCCCAGAAAGAGTTGCTGCAGGTACTGGAGCCTGTCAGGGTTGGAGGCCAGAGACGCCTGGGCCACTGTCAGAGCTGCTGCTGCCAGGACGGGAAATCCCTGTAAGGAGGAGGAAGCAGATTTGCTATCCTGCACCCCACCTCGTAGGACACCATGTCCATCCGCTAGAGAGCTGGGTTCAGTGGGTCTTTCTCCCTTACCCAGGGAGGATCTGTAATCTCATCCCTTTTTACCTTTTCCTCAAAAAGGTCCTATTTGTGGGGGTGGGTGGGGGGAGGAGGGTGACAGAGAACCCATTCTTTGGCACCACAGGTCTTTCCAAGGAAGGGAGGAGCTGGGTCATTGGGATGTACCAGAGGAGGTGGGGCTTCCCCAGGAGGCTTGCTTGTCCATTCCCCTGACCTCCCCACATCAGCCTCTGGAGGGCTGTGGGGAGGCTATTCTGGGATGGAGGTTGTATGTTGGTGGGATGGACCCCTCCCAGGCCTCTGCCCACAAATCCTGCAACCCCCAGAGAGGACCTCACTGTGTAATTACCGTCCTTCTCCATACCACTGTTGAAACCCTATAATTATCCTGCCTGGGTCTCCAGGCAGCCTTGTTAACCTCTTTAGCCCCAAAGCCCCCTAAGAAAAATTGGCTCTTGGGAGGAGGATAGGAGTGGGGGACTCCAAGACTCTTTTAGGGTTACATTTTCCTTTGCCTCTGGCCTCCCAGAAGACCCCCCCATCTTATCTCTTGCATCAGTTGCCTCTCAACCTCTTCAGCTCCTCTGAGTGCACGTCCTTTCCCATCTTCTCTCTTGGTGTCTCCCCAGGCATTGGGCCTCTCTACCTCTTTCCTGTCTTTCTCACCTATCACCCTCCCTCCAGGCCCATGGCAGGGTCCTTACTGCAGGCCCTACTGGGGACAGTGGCCAAGGCTGGCCGCATTGCCCAGCTGTGCCAGCAGGGGCGCCACCATTCCAGCTGCTGCTCAAGGAAGAGGAAGGGTCTGAACGCAACTTCTTCAGAGACTTCCAAACCCCTGTGGATGTGCTGATCCAGGAGTTGACAAAGCACCACCTGGGCTGCCAGGTGAGGGAGCCAGTGAGACGCGACAAGGAGCTGGAGGCAGGAGAGTTCAGAGGGAATCCAATATCCAGAGGGAAGTAAGAAGAGAGACCAGGGCAGTGAAGATCAAGGTTGTTACCAGATGAGGGGTGATGTGTGTGTGTGTGCATGTGTGGGGTAACGGTGAGACCTGGGGTTCTGGATGCAGTCCAAGAATGGGGACCAGAAATTAGAGATATGAGAGCAGGACAAATCTGCCTGGGCTCTGCCTGGGGGGTGCTCGCATGACCCTTGCAGTGCCCCCTAGCCATTTCAGCCCTGCTGCGCTCTCACCATCCCCACTTCCCTGAGCTGCAAGACCACATCTGTAGGGAAGAGTCTGACCAGTTTGAGAATAGCTGGATGAGTGCCCCCCAAAAGGCCCCCACTCCTCTGCAGGCATCTCTGATCCTTCAATGCCCTGATATAACCCCTAGCTTGTGTTAGGTGGCCCCCACTATCCAGGGCTTCTCTTTGTCCTAGCCTTCACCACTCTGTTTTTGTTTGTGCTTTGTTGTTTTTTTTTTTCCTTTTTTTCTGTCTCTACAAGTTTGCAAGCACCTTGAAGGCAGGAGCGCATCTTACTCCTCTCTGTATATTCCCAGTGCCTAAAATGTTTAGGATTTCAATAAATCTTTGTTGGATGGATGAATGAATGATTTCTTTCTCAGCCCCTGCTTAGGCCTCTCAGTCCCAAGAACAGAAGACTGAGGTCACCACCCTGTGTCTACTTCCCACCCCCAGCATTGCCTCTCTTATTTCTCCCATGTTCACCTGTGCTCCATCCCAGGAAGAGACCTTAGTTGTAAGTGTCTGTGACTCTCAGGCAGAGACTGCTGTGCTCCTGAGCCATGTCCTGGACCTAAACCGAGTCCTGGACCAAAACCACATGGCAGCTCCTGGCCAAGGTAGTGCACAAGGAAGCCACAGGCCTGGCTGTGGTCCCCAAGCTGGAGGGGCTGGAGCTGCCCATACTGCCCACTCACCAGCTGAGCATCTGGTTTGACCTTACTGGTAATGGGAACACTGGCTTGGAAGAAGGTGGGGCAGGAGCCAGGGAAGCTTGGGGAGAATAAAGGGCCAGAGGTCAGGGGTTGTCACCTCACTTGTGAGTAGCAGAACCAGGTCTCACACCAGGACTTCTGACCTCAGGGAGCTTTTTGCTGGTGGTGGGCATGGTAGGTGCAGCACTGGAGTTGGTGTGTTAAGATTCTGATTCTTCCCTGCAAGTTGGCCCTGAGTGAGTGGCTTCATCTCTCTGAGCCTCACTTTGCTCCCAGAGAGGATATAAGGTGACTGTCAATGGTGGGTGTTTTCCTGGGTACCAGGGTGACCTAGTCTTGCACACTATGTAGGGTAAGGCAACCACCGACAGCTGGCAGTCACAGCTGGCCTCCTCCAGCGACTGGAGGTTTCCTTCTCTGCCCCCAGAATCAACCAACCAGTGACAGTGGCAATATTGGGTGTTGCCATGGTGTCAGCACGGGGTCTCTGCACTCAGCCTTGGTGCTCATCAGGGTCTGTGCCCAACTCTCTGGGAAGCCTGTCCTAGGGGTGGTCCAAGAGCCTTTCTACTATTAAGACCTGCAGAGCCACAGGTACAGCCCCTTCCCCACCCTTGTTTTGCTCTGACCTTAGGGACTGGGAACTGCCATCAAGCACCCAAGCCTCCTCCATATCCAAAGTTGAGGCCTCGATTTAAATCCCAGCACCCCAATTCAGACCCAACCTTTTGACCTGAAATGCCAGCCATCACCCTTCCAAGCAGAGATGGCCTTGATGCTTCCTTCTCTCTCCCACCCCCATCTCCTCTTTGCCCCTTTCCCAACGTTCCCCACCCCTCTCCAATGACTCCCCAACTCTTCTCTTTCCTCGTTTCTCAGTCATTCTCTTCTCCCCAACCTCCTCACTTCTCTTCACTCCTTTCCCATGCTCCCCCACTCCCGCTGGGACCTTCCTGATTGGGGCATCTGTAGCTCCTGTCTCTGAGCTGGGTCCCCAGTGGAGCACAGGAAGGAGGCCCCAGGACCCTGCTGCCTGGAGGGGAGAGAGTGTATGTGCAGCAGGCACTGGGCTCCTTTTATGGGCTGGACTTCAGGAGGCCTTGGCACTTAGTGCAAGTTGTTGTGCATCCCCCCAGGTCTGGCTGATGCCGTCGTGCTCTCAGAAGGCACCACCTTTGCTTGGGACACCTGTGGCCCCCATGCCCTGCTGCTGGCCCTAGGTGGGGGCATGGTGGAGCTGGAGGGCAGCCTGGCCCTGCTAATGTGGGGAGGGCCAAGGGGGTCTGCCCCACCTCACCTACCACCAGCCAGTGCTGGGCACCCCAAGGGCAGCAGCCCGGGCAACTGGGGGCAGCTTGGTGGCCTATCTAGTTGCCAGGCACTTGGAGCAGGTGCTGGAGGATGTGACATGAAGGTCCAGGTCCAAGGTCAGCCACCCTCCACTCAGGGGCCTTTCTTCCCTGGAGCCCAGTGGGCACCCAGGGCTCTGTGCCAACTCTCCCAGCTGTAAGAAGAGGCTATTCTTGCCTTCCCCCTTCTACCTCCATACAAGCTCATTAGCTGGGGGTTGGGGTTGGTGGGGGGAGGCTCGCTGGCCCTAGCACCATCTTTCCTCTCCCCATTGCTTTACCAAGTTGCTGTCATTGCTCTGCATTTGCCACAGTTGCTCTCAGCTTCTTCCCCTGGTGTTCCTTTAGAAGGGTCCCATTCTCCTGGCCCCTCACCTCAGCTCTCCCCCTGCCCACCTGGATATCTCTATTTTTTCCTCACTCTTCAGTCCACTCAGGTTCTTCAGACCCTGCCCTAGCACTGCTCTGGAGAAGACCACCTTATCAATGGACTCTTCTCGCTTCTCACTCATATTGACCTTTCTACACTTTTGACACTTCTGGACACTGTCCTCTCCTCCTGTCTTGATGTTCTCTTTCCTCTTGGCCTCCTAGAGAGAAGGAAAAAAGCATGGGCTATGGAACACCCACAGATCTGGGTTCAAATCCTAACACTGCCCTTTACTGGCTTGGACTCTAAGTATTACTCAATTTTTTTCCCTAAAATTTATTTTATTTCTTTCTTTCTCCCCCACTTGTTTGTGCTCACTGTCTGCTCTCTGTGTCCATTCGTTGTATGCTTGACTTTTCTTTAGGAGGCACCAGAAGCCGAAACCGGACTCCCATGTGGGAGATAGGTGCTCAATTGTTTGAGCCACCTCTACTCCCTTCTTTGTTGTGGCTGTCACTGTGTTTCCGCTTTGTGTCTCCTTGTTGTGTCAGCTTGCTGCGCCAGCTTGTCGCGCCAGCCCACCACATCAGCTTGCTGTCTTGCTAGTCTTCTCTAGGCGGCACCAGGAATCCAACCCGGCACCTCCCATGTAGTAGGTGGGAGCCCAAATGCTTGAGCCACATCTGCTTCCTGTGTTACTCCATTTCTCTTAGCCTTGGTTGCCTCATCTCTAAAATGGAAAAAATAATACTACCTCACAGGGTTGTGTCAGTATTAAATGTGCTAACGGCTATAAATGCCCTGCTCAGTACCTGGCCATAGCACAGAGGCCTAGCTTTGCAAGTTGCTTTTCCTTTCAGTCTTTTTACTGGCTTCTAAACCCTCCCCGCTGAGGCTTTGCTTCCATTTTCTTCTCTTGCGCTAATTCTCACCCACTCATAGCTTCAGATATTACTTATCTCTAGTCTGACTCCTCTCCTGAGTTCCCTGTGCCCAGCTCCTGGTGAGATATCCTTTCGTTGCCCCTCATGTACCTCCTTCCTTGGGTGACCACCACCTCCTCCTCTGGGCACCCAGTTTCAGAGGCTTCAGGTCACTCTGACAGTCACCCAGTCCTTTGATTCGTCATCTGAAATGCTGCTCATATTTTCCTCCTCTCTTTTCCCACCTCTCCTTGGTTCCAGCGCTCATCATCTCCCTTGGATCGTGGCACTGATGTTCCAGCTAGCCTCCAGGCCACCTGACGTTCATCTCTCCTCATTTTGATGTAGTGTCGAATCCCAAGATAGTGTTGCCCCCACTGTTCTAAAACTTCCTACCATTCCCCATTGCCTTTATTTTATTTTATTTATTTATTTATTTTTTTAAAGATTTTATTTATTTATTCATTTATCCCCCCCTTGCTGCTTGTGCTTGCTGGGTCAGCTAACCACGCCATGCGGGCGGGCTTGCCTTCACCAGGAGGCTCCGGGAACCGAACCCGGGGCCTCCCATATGGTAAACGGGAGCCCTACTGATTGAGCCACAGCCGCTTCCCTCCCCATTGCCTTTAGAACAGTGGTCAAGCTACTCTAGGTCCTCAACAGTTCTATGTCCTAGACTATCTTTTTTTTTTTTTTTTTTTTTTTTTTAAGATTTATTTATTTCTCTCCACCCCCTTGTTATTTTTCACTTGCTGTGTCTGTTCGTCTTCCTTGTTTCTTTAGGAGGCATCAGGAGCCGAACCTGGGACCTCCGATGTGGGAGGGAAGTGCCTAATTGCTTGAGCCACCTCTGCTCCCTGCTTTGTTGTTTTCTCATTATGTTTTTCCTCTCTGTGTCTCCTATTGCGTCATTTTGTTGCATCAGCTGTCTTCTTTAGGAGGCACCGAACCTCTGCTCCCTGCTTTGTTGGGTCTCTTGTTTTTTCTTCTTGTGTCTTTTGTTGTGCCAGCTCGCTGTCTTCTTCAGGAGGCACTGGGATCCGAACCAGCGACCTCCCATGTGGTAGGCGGGAGCCCAGTTGCCTGAGCCACATTCGTTTCTCCTACCTTATTTTCTGCTTCATCTGTTGCGAAGTGTTCCAAAGCAATTACAGACATGGCATTTCACTCTTAAATATTTTAGTATGCATCTTTAAAGAATAGGGTAATTTTCCTACATAACCATAATATCATTATCATAGCTAACACAATTTTCTGATGTTGAATTCTCAGTCCATATTCAAATTTCCCTAATTGTTTCCAAGTTGTCTTTCAGAGCTAGTTTGTCCAAAGATTCAATCAAGGACTAAGTAAAGTACTTTGCAGGTCTGTTTAAGTTCTCTCAGTCTTGATCAGTCAGACCACCTTTCCATCCATCTTTTACCACATCCTTCCCCGAGCCTTTTGAACCAGCCAAACTCAGCCTGCCATGTACATTTCAGACTACCCCATTTTTTACCCTGAAATGGAGAGACTGCCCGCTTATTTTCCAAGGCTGCCTCCAGGAACACCACTGCCTCTGAAACCTGTTCTTCATTCAGTGGAAGCCCCACTCGTCACTCCCCCTGAGCCTGTCCAGCTGCCACCGGAGGCTTCTGCCCATTCACTGTTCACTGTTCACCCTGCTCACACTCACGACACTGGCTGCTGGTTTTGCGAGAGGGCAGGGCTGCCTTCTTCCTCCGCTGCCCGTGGTGTGTAGCACATACCTAGCATCCCAGGGCAGTGCAATAAAGGATCTGATGAATGTTCCTTTCTTCAGCAATCTCCACAGCCTGCCTGCTCTCATAAAAAGATGCAAGGTCCAAAACAGGCTTGGTGTGTCTTACCAGAAGGATTATGATCTGGAAATTGGTTCTCAGCCCAGCCCACATCTCCCTCCTTTGCTGTTTTACAGCCCCCCCCCCCATTCTTGTGTACACACACACCCCAAGAAAGTGGTTCAGGAAGTGGTTCTTGAGGCAGGACTATAAGACCTAAGTGGTGAGGCCCAGGCTGGAAGAGTTGGGGTCTGATAGCTGATCCACTCCTTTGCCTCACACCAGATCCTTCTGGGGACCACCAGTGGCAGCATCCCCTTCCCCACCCCCCAACACACACATCAGGGAGAAGGCAGCTTTAGCCACCACCTCACCTTCCAGCCCTCAAATGGCTTTGCCTTCTGGGATGAGAAGTTGTCTGCTAACGTGGGGTGTCTTACCCGCCCCCTCCTTCCCCACCTTAACGGGATACTCCAGGAATGGTGGGAGCATAAGACCCTGTTAACCCTCTTGATGTGTCATGACTGACGGGGTGGGGTGGCCCTGGAGAAGGGCTCCCTCCCTTTCCCAGCCTACTGCCCAGGGGCCCCGGAAAAACGAAGTTGCTCTAACAGAGAGGGGGAACGGGAATCCCCACTCCACTCTAGAATGTTGGGAGACTCCCAGGAAGTGAGGCCAGGGGCTTTCTGGAAGTGTTTATCTGGCCCCACCCGACCCCGGGCAGCTCACATCTCCTGCTGACCTGGGGATGGGGGAGGGGGCAGGGGCTGGAACCGAGTTGGAGCAGGAGAAAGGGGGTGGGCTCTAGGTTAGAGGTGACTAGGCCTTCCGCAGCCCATATTGTCCCTCTGCCTGGGCTCTGCCGCTCAGACGCTCCGAGGTTAACTCTGGGCCGCCCATCCCTCCTTTGGCTCTCCCCCGCCTCCTCCTCCGCTTCTCCGAACTCAGGGAGATCCAGGAGGCGTTCGGGCCCCCTCTCCTACCCGGAGCTGGCACGGGGTTGGGGGCGTCGGGATGGTCCCAGGCGCCCTGAGGTCCTGCCCTTGGTGTCCCCCTCCCCGCTTTTGCAGAGGTTGGCGCTGCTTTGTGGGCGGGGGGCCACGTGGCCCTCCCTTCACAGGTCCGGGTGACTCAAGCTGCAGCTGTTCCCGCGTCACATGAGGGAGACTGGCGGCCACCGGCGGGGGCGGAGACCCGGGAAAGGGCTGTGGCTGGAGCCGGAGCCGAGCGGGGTCCGGGGCGGGGCGGCGGCGGCGGCGGCGGGCGGGGCCGGAGCGGGGAAGCAGCCAGAGAGCCCCTGAGCCGCGGCGGGAGAGGAGCGCACAGCCTCGGGAGCCCAGGTGGGGTCTCGGGCCCTCGGCGGCTTCCGAGTGCGGGTGGGGGGCCAGCGGCAGCCCCCGCCTCCCCCGCGCGCCGTCCGCCCGCTTCCGTTGCGCGCGAGCAACTTTACTCCAGAATTCCAGAGGCCGGGGCGAGCGGGGAGGCAGGGGGGTGCTGGCCCGACCTTTTTTTTTTCGGGTGGGGGTTGGAGCCCAGGGGAAAGTGGCCGGGGAGGCGGGCTCGGGCCGAGGTTAGCTTTCGAGTGTTTAGCGCTCGGGAGCTGGCGGGCCGAGGGTCTGCGCCCGGCCCCAGCCCCCGCAGCGCCCGCGGACCTGCCCCCGGCGCGGGGGGCGCGGGGGGCGGCGGGCGGCGGGATTCCGGCTCGCTGCCACGGCCCCCGCCGCCCTCGTACCTGGGAAGTGAGGGGCCGGGGAGACGTGGATCTGACCGCCGGTTTCCGGGTGGGAGGGGCCGGGAATGGAGGCCTGGCGGGGAAGGCCTCCAGGGCGGGCCGAGAGCCCGGAAACCCAGGGCCCCCCTCTCGGCGGGCCCTAATCCCCCAGCCCTCCTCTCTGCCCCGGCAGCCATGGCGGTGGACGGAGGAATGAAATGTGTCAAGTTCTTGCTCTACGTTCTTCTGGTGGCCTTCTGCGTGAGTGGAGAGGAGGGGTGGCGTGGGGGGCGATGACAGGGTGCGGGGAGACCTGGCTCCGGAGTGGGGAGGGCCGAGGGACCAAGATTGAAGGCAGCTGGAGACCAGATGTGGAAAGCCCGGGGAACGGGCCGGAGACAACGCAGCCCCCCTCAGCTCCCCCCTCCCACCCTTACTGCTATCCGGGACTCCTGAGGCTTGTTTGGACGGAGAATGGCCAGCTTGGGAGCCTACCACCCTACCCCTAACCCCTCCTGGCCCTTCCTGTCCGTGACTTGTGATATGGGGCAGTGTGGCAACCAGCCAACGGCCTGATGCTATCGCCATGAGGCTTCCCATCCTCCTCCACCGTTTCTTCTCCGCCACCCCTCAACCCTCTCCACCCCCTTGTCCTCCTTCATCCCTCTCAGCTGCTAATCTCGGTTTGCTTCTGCCCTGGGTTCCTAGTTTATGAGGCTACTGTCCAGGGAGGGGCACACTACTCTGGTCCCCCTTTACTCAATCCCCCACCCTTCTACCCCCTCCCCCAGCCTAGGGAGGAACCCTGGCCACTGGTGATGGGTGTGGGGTGGGCACTGGAGTGTAGTGTGGGGCCAGTTCTGGGAGAGGCTGGAGCCTGGAGACTGGGAGGAAACAAGCACTCTGGGTCAGGAATGTGCCCTGGGGTCATGTCTGGGAACTTCTCTTTTTCCTTTGTGCAAACTCCTGTGGTTAAGGGGTAGCCTGAAGGAAAGCTTGGCTCCTGCCTTGAATAACTCCTTGCCTTCACTGTGGGGCAAGGATGGGTCGTCCCCTACCCCCACCCACAATAAAATAAAGTTTTCTTGAAGATTTAAGAATCTCCCTCTTCAGTCAAGTCCGGTGTTCTGGGTGCACCCTGCCCTCCACCCCAGAGGGCTGCTGGGGTGTGGGTCTGGCCTAACCCTGACCTGCTTTTCTCCCAGGCCTGTGCAGTGGGACTGATCGCTGTGGGTGTGGGGGCCCAGATTGTCCTGAAGCAGATCAACACCCAGGAGTACACCAGTGCCTCCCTGCTGTCCTTTGTCATCATTGCCCTGGGTGTCTTCCTTTTCCTGGTGGCCTTCGTGGGCTGCTGTGGAGTCTGCAAGGAGAACTACTGTCTTATGATCACAGTGAGTGGGTTGGGGGGCCAGCATGGCTGCCTGGCACTGAGGAAGGCCCTTTTATGGCGGAGATGGAAGAGGGTACATGAGATGGAGGAAGACCTTTGTGAGTGTTCCAGGGGGTGGCTGAGCCAGAGCAGACCCCCTTGCCCATAGACTCCAGACCTGACTCGTGTCCTTTGTATCTGCAGTTTGCCATCTTTCTATCTCTTATCATGCTGGTGGAGGTGGCTGCTGCCATTGCTGGCTATGTGTTTAGAGACAAGGTAAGCAAGGAATAAGGGGATGGCCCTGTTTCAGAGGCCTGGCTGTTCCTGGAGCCAGGTGCCCTGATTTCTGACCTTGACAGCGCTCCTTCTCACTCCCAGGTGATGTCAAAGTTTAGCAAGGACTTCCAGCAGCAAATGCAGAATTATCCAAAAAACAACCACACAGCTACCATCCTGGATGGTATGCAGAAAGATGTGAGTGGGGTTGCTGGGAGAAGGGGAAGTGGGAGGAGAGGAACCTCACCTCCACACTGAAGGCGTAGGTTCACTTCACAACCATCTCACTTCTATCTCTCCCTCCAGTTTAAGTGCTGCGGAGCTACTAACTACTCGGACTGGAATGCCATCCCTCTCACACCCAAGGGCAGAGTCCCTGACTCCTGCTGCATCAATATCACGCAGGATTGTGGGATTAATTTCAAGCCAGAAGCTATCTATACCAAGGTAGGAGGAGGCTGAGATAGTAAGAGACTTGGGAAACCTGAGAAATGTTTCAAGAGGCAAAGGGAGACCAGGCATAGAGGTGGAGAGGGTTCTGGCTCTGGGAAGTTGGATGTCAGGTATGGGAAGGGATCTGGGAATGCTAGGGGTGGGGTGAAAGGGCTAGAGGGTAGGGAAGAGATAGATGGACCATGGGAGGTGGGCGGAAAGTTCCTGATGGTATTTTTCCCTTGTGTACCTCAAATGATCAGGGCTGTGTGCAGCTTATCGGGAGCTGGCTGAGGAACAATGTGTTGGTGGTGGCTGCAGCAGCCTTGGGCATTGCCTTTGTGGAGGTGAGAGGTGTATTGAGCAGGGGCTGGGACTCAGTCCAGGACCTCTGAGGAGCAGTAGGGAGGAGGGTGCTGAGCAGGAGGTACTGGCCTGGGTTTGGGGTCCCTTCGGTGGTTCTGGGATCCCACTGTCCTTCTGCCTTCTCTCCATTCCCTTTCCATCTTTCCTTCCAGGTCCTGGGAATTGTCTTTGCCTGCTGCCTGGTGAAGAGTATCCGAAGTGGCTATGAGGTGATGTAGGGGGTCTGGTCTCAGCCCCCTCATCTAGGGGAGTGGAATTAAGTATACACCAGGTTTTTCAATTAAACGGATTATTTTTTCAGACCGAAAAGAGACAGTCTCAGTATGTCTAAAAGAACGATACTTTGTCTCTTCCCTCTTCTTATCCACTAGGACTGTATTCTCTTAGCATCTCTGGGAAAAGGCAGGCCTATTTTGGGGGGTATTTGGTGGAAAGAGGATGTTTGCTGATGATGTTGGGTGGGCTGGCCGTGGAAGAAGGGGAGATCTCAGGGGGATGTGGGCAAGTGCCCTCCCTGTCCACCTAGGCTTGCCACCAGGCTGATGCTGAAACACTCCTGAAGCCATTTCCTGCGTAAAGTCAAAAGGATTCCCCAAAAAGGTCCTACTTGGAGGAGCCCAGCCCACATCTACGTTGGACATCTTCTCCCTGGCCTCTGCCCACCTCTAGGCACCCAAGAGTCCCCAACCCATCAATCCTCAAGGGGGCCTGACTCCTTTCAGGGTGGCGATAAGCTGTCTTGACATCTGTGTGGCCAGTGTCCATCCTTCTTGACTTAGATTAGATTGTGGTAGTAGGAGAATTTAAGTGGGTATTGCCTTTTCTTCCATGAAAACAACCCAGCCTGGCCCTGAGCCCCTCTTCAACCCTCCCTCCTCCACTCCCACCTTCCCCCAGCCCAGGAAGAAAAAAGAGTTAAAGGCCAGTCCCACTCCAAACACTGAATTGCCACCTTCCTCCCTACAGGAAATAAAGGAGACTTTATAAAGTGCCCTCTTGTGGCCATCCCTCCAGGTGCAGCTTCAGAGGAGATCACCTACAGATGCCAGACACTAGTGGGTGCTAGTTGTTTTGCAGACACTAAACAGGCCAGATACCCTGGGCTACAAGTCAGCCGAGAGTAGTTAGCAGTTAAATGGTGTCAGTCTCCCACTGGGCACCTTCATTTCTGCCCACATATATATTTATTTATTTTAAAACAACAACAACAAAAAATACACACGCATTGAACGCCTACTTTGTGCCAGGCACCAGGCAGTACCAGGAGAGGGGCAGAAATAAATCAGACTCAGTCTTTGCCTTTGAAGGGCAATCTCGTGCTGTAAGGCTACATTCAGTAGACTGCCTGGGCAGGCTTGGGAAGGACCCAGGAGAGCACAGCATCCACCAGGCAGGCTGGCAGGTAGGAAGCTGGCAGCCAGAGGAGCTTAGCATCCCAGCCTGGGCTGTAGCGGGTTCGGGGGTGACGCGCAGTCAGGGCATGCTCCAGGCACCTGCTCACCTTGGTCAGGTCCGGGTCACAGATCAGATTCATGATGTACCGTTGTACCTTCAGGTCTGCAGCCCGGGGATGGATCGAGTTGGTGTCCCTCCTCCAGGCCAGCCCATCTCAGACCCTATCTTCCGGGTCTCAGGGCTTGTTCAGCAGGGGTGAGAGGGTCCCTTAGCTCCCCTTCCAAGGTGGGGGAGTGGGCAGGTTCCACATGGGCTGGGTGCTCTCACTCACCCTCAGCCCTTCCCTGGTTGTCCTGCCTATTTCCTCCCGGCAGGGTGGGGTGGTACTGACCTTGGTGTTCACATTTCCCTTTACATGCCCCCTTATGGACCCAGTTACTCACACTTGGTGAGGAAGGCCTCCCCGTAGCGGGCCCGTGTTGCCGGAGGTAGCCGAGCCCAGCAGGCCTCCAGGGTGTCCTCCAAACTCTCCAAACTGGTCACAGGAGTTTGGAAGAAGCCAGGTTCTACGATGGAGACTTGGACCCCAAAAGGAGTCACGTCTCGCCTGGATGGGAGCACAAGATTTCTGGGTTCTTGCCCTGTGGGGTGGGGACCAATAGAACATGGGTGGGGGAGCTACGGTGGGAAAGTTATTGCAGACCAGGTGCAGGGGTCCTGTCAGTGAGGCGTTCACTGCTGCCCCGGAACTAGGGGCAAGTGGGATGGAGGAAGGGAGCTGTTGTGGCTGGTTTTTCTTTATATTTTCTTCTTTGAGCTAGAGCAGGGGTCAGCAAACTTTTTCTTAAATGGCCAGGTAGTATTTAGGTATTGTGGGCAAGAAACAAAATTGAGGATATACTGTAGGTACTTATATAACCATTTAAAAATGTACAAAATATCCCTCACTTGAAGGCTGTAAAACTGAGGGATAGGGACATGGAAATTATTTGCTAAGCAGTGGTGATGACAGGCTTCCGTAAGAAAGTGGGCTCAGCGTGGGGGACTTGTTCTCAGAATTCAGGCCCTGCTCTTTCCTCTGCAGCACCTTCCCTGAACCCTACAGGTAGGACTCTGGCCAGTCTCCTTTGTGTCCCCATGCAACGTTGAATGTTTTTTAAAGATGAAGGACAGGAGAACATAATGACCAGGCTCTTTGGGCAAGCAGACCTGGGTATAAATCCCAGCGCTTCCACTCACTAGTTGTGTGGTCTTGGGCAAGATGTGTTACCGTGAGGATATTAACCCTACCCACATGGGGTTGTTGGTAGAAAATGAGATGTTATGTGAAGCTACTAGCTTATCATAAATAATAGTAGTTATTTATAGTATGTCTCCCCACTCATAATACTGAAAGTAGGCTTTTTTTTTTTTTTTAAATATTTACTCTGTGCTAGGCACTGTTTACAACATCCATGAGACAGGTCTTCTCATTCTTACCCTCATTTTACAGATGAGGAAAACAGGTAGAGAGAAGTAGCCTCCCTAAGGTCACAAAGCACCCGTGAGAGAAAGCTGGGCTTTGAAACCGTGAACTCTCTCCCCTTTACGTATACTGTGCTGTGTCTTAGCCATCTCTGCCAGCCTAACCCTAGCAGACACTCAACTGGTTTGCTGAGTGGGCCACCCTTGGGCTTAGAGCTGGCAGCCCTGTACCTCTCACCTCAGGCTGTCAGAGAAGGCCTCCAGGCCAAACTTGGAGACACAATAGCCACCACCACTGGCTGCTAGGCGACCCAGGACGCTGGTGATGTTGACCACTCGGCCCCGGGCCTGCTGCAGCAGGGGCAGCAGGGCAAGGGTGACTCCAATGGGACCCAATGTGTTCACACTCAGCACTCGATGGAAATCGTCCTGTGTCAGCCAAGGTGTGGGCCCGATGATGCCAGCCACACCAGCGTTGTTCACCAGACCAAAAAGCCCTGTGGGGAGATGGGCTAGGTGAGACGCCCCAACAGCCCTATCTCCTTCCTGGGAGAATCTGAGCACTGTTCCTCCCCCCAGTTAGCTTCCCACAGCTCCTGCAAGTGGCCTTCCTGGGGTCACTGAAGGGACCAGGGACTTCTCACACCATGTTCCTTATGGCCCCAGCCATACTCACCTGCTTCCCCAACATGTGTCTCCACCCACTTGGCTGCCTGCCAGACACTCTGGGGATCAGTGACATCCAGCAGGGTGGTGTGGAGACGGGAGGAGGCCACCTGCTGTAGGTTCTCAGCTCCTGAGTGTGTCAGGCAGCTGGCCAGGACACGGAAGCCCTTCTGGTCCAGTTGCAGTGCCAGAAGCCGCCCAAAGCCCGAGTCACAGCCGGTGATGAAGACAAAGGCATCGCTGGCGGGCAGGCTCTGCCGGTCCCGGAGCAACCACAACACTGCCCAGAGCAAGGCACCCAGCAGCAGGGGCAGCCACATGGCTGCAGCTCAAGTGACCGAAAGGCGGCAGCCTAGGCTGGACAGGAAAATTTGGTTTACTCTGATCCCTCAAGCCTCAACCTAGTATCTTCCCTAGTTAGAAGTCGTGGTCTGAGCAGACTGAGAAGTTATTTCAGGGTCAGGGAGCAAAGATGTGGCCAGAGCCTCTATCTGTGGCTAACAACTCTAACTAGCTGAGCTGGGTCCTGTGCACAGATGTCACCCCACCCCTATTCCTAAACCAGGGACGTGTGGTCCTCTAAGTGTTGGAACCAGATACAGGACCAAGAGCCCTGCATTTTAGTCCCAGTGACCCCAAACTTAGTGTGTGAGGCTGAGTATCTCACTGCATCTCTGAACCTGTTTTCTCATCTACCAAGAGGGGCTCACGCCCACCATGCCCAGCATAAGCAGTGGAGAGAATCAAGGGGGATAATGGGTGAGGAGGCACTTTCAAAGTTTAAAGCTTTAAGTTATTAATCCATGTAATATCTTTTTAAAAAAAAATTGTAAAATATATACATGACATTTCCCATTTTAACCACCTTCAAGCATTCAATTCAGTGATATGAATTACATTCACAATGTTGTGCTATCACCACCACCATCCATTAAAACTTCTACCCACTCCAAACAGAAACTGCAGCCATTAAGCAATAACTCCCCAGCCCCCCTTACCAACTCCTGGTAATCTGTAATCTAATTTCTGTCTCTATGAATCTGCATATTCTAGTTATTTCATACGCATGATAGCATACCATATTTATTCTTTTGTGTCTGGCTTATTTCACTCAACATGATGTCACCAACGTCAATACATGTAACATCTTGTCAGTCTTCTTGCAGTACCCCCAGCTCCCAGTACCCGGCTTACCTCCCTTGGGGAAAGCTGTCGGATATCACAATGCTTACAACTTCTTTTGCTTTGAGAAACTGCTTCCAGTCTTCCCTGGCTCCCACACTAAGCCACAGCTAAGGCCAAAATCCAGAGAGGTGCACTCGGGTGCCAGGAGTATTAAGTGTGACGGGGGAGGGGAAGGGCTGAGGAGGAGGGGCTTGGCTGGCTGAAGCAGGTGCTTGGCACAGGCCAGGCTTGCCCAGGCCCCAGGCTTGGCTGTCTTTCTAGGCCTGTGTTCCCAACCACCCATGTCATGGTCTCCCAGGAGGAGAGAGCTGTCATGGATGGCAGCTGCCCCTCTCTGTTGGTGAACTTGGACTTGTCATTCCTCTCCATTCCCAGATCCAAAGGGCCCTCATACCCAGGAGTTAATCTCCCACCTGGTCTAGACTCATGACACTGTTTAGCAACAGCCTGGGAGAGCTCATGAGCACATAGAGAGGCAGGGTGCCAGGGCTGGGGACCAGGCTCGTTCCCTGTCTCATTTCTCCTCTGCAGGAAACTGAAGTCCTGAATTAGACAGGCTTGTAGAGAGAGCCATTAGGACCTTTTTCTGGGAGATGTGGGAAACTTCCAACCTCCACTTACACCACAGGCTTAAGAATTCCAGGCTTAAGAAGAAGGAGAAGAACTGCATTGGGATAGTAAGAGGAGCTAGTGCCACCCTTTACCCAAAAGGTACCTGTCTCCTCAGGAAAACAACTTTTTTTTTTTTTTTTTGGAAAACAACTTTTGAACCTTCCACTTTCACCTTCACACACTGAGCTAGTAGCCCCTTGAAACACACCACATAGAAATGGAGACTTGTGTTTTATTCATGATCCTGGCAGCCTTCCTGATTCCATGGGTGAGGGTGGGGTGGGGGGAGGGTAGAGGGGCAGGGGAGAGAGGCTAGGAGTGGGCAGACTGCAGCTGCCCTTTGTAGACATATTCCAGTGCGGTGGCAATTGTGCGCATATCCAGCTCAATGCTCCGAGCCCAGTTCTCCACATCCCCGATTTCCTGGGGAGGAATCAGGGCAGGAAGAGTGTGGTAGAATGTGGTTCCCAGTCTGGGGGCACTTTCCATTCATCCCCTAGGAAGGGCTTTTTTGGACCCACCAACTGCTTTTACCTCATCTTGCCTCTCTGCTGCTGGGACCTTGGATGGGATTTCTGGGACCATTCCCCCTTCCTCCTTAACCCCCGGTCCAAGGGGATCTGAATGGAGGCAGCCAATGGGAGCCTAGGATGGGGGTGGTGGTGGTGAGGTAGGGAGTGTGGCCCACCTTGAGTGCCTGGTTGAAGTTCTCCACCATCCCGATCCATTGGCCTGTCTGCTTGGCAAACTGGGCAGCCTGGACCTGTAGAGTCTTCACCTCATGATCTAGCTTCCTCTGGTTCATGTAGGCCTGGGCCACCCTAGAGGTTGAAGGAGGGAGGGGAAGGAGGTCAACCCACCCAGCCAGTGAGAGATGGTCTCCAGGACTAGTTTCCCACTGCAGGAGTGGGAGGCCAGCCAGGAGTCAGGGCTGGGGCAAACCTCAGGATTGTAGCCATTTTTGGATGTGATACAAATGACTACCAGTACATGCAAATGAACCCAGCTCTTTCTTCCTACTCCCAGAATTCCCAGGAGAGCTGAGCTGGGAGCTGACTAGAAACATACTATTCCCTACCTCCCAAAAGAGTTCCTGCAGCTGGGTGTGGAAGGGAGGGCTGACCTAGGGGGATAACCCTGAAGAAGAGGCTGGGAGGGAGAAGGGTGGGGGGATGGGGATGCTGGGAAAACCCAGCAGAAGGGACACATCTGGCAGTGATTGGAAGCCCAGGGATCTGCGCAGAAGTGGAACTGGCTTAGTTAGGGAGGGAAATTGGGCCCCTCCCTGAATCTGGGGTGGGATGGGAGAGAAACCCTCTCCCCAGAAACCCTGGGTCAGGAAAGGGTATCCCAGGGGCTTCTTCTTGGTTCTCTCTCCCAACCCTTCTCCTTTCGCCCACATAGATGAAAGATCACACACACTACTTCCTTTCTGGCTAGGCAAAACAGTGTTTTCAATCACGGTGGTGGCTGCAGTGAACGTTGCTGCTACGGGAATGGTGTTCCCAACCCTCTGCCCTGCCCCCTGCAATAACTTTTCTCCCTCATTGGCTGGTGAATCTTTCATTCCCCTCCCAAAGCTCTGGGTCAGGCAGGAGACTCCACATCCGGTGCCTACTCCCTCCACTGGAATCTGTGGGGGCAAGGGGTTGGAGCGGGGATTGAGAGAGTGGGCAGGACACCTGACAAGGGCTGAGATAGAGTGAGCCTTTGTTTTCCTTTCTTGGGAATGAAAAGAACTGTGGGCAGCAACACAAAACCATTTCTAATCCAGCTTTGGCTTAGCTGCCCTCTGAGTTGAAAGTGGGGTGGCCCCTAGTGAAGGGAATGGAGAAGAGGGAGAAGCCTGGACCAGCCTGACAAGTGGTGGGCAGAGCCCAGGAGGCATCAATGTGGGAGGGAGGAAAGCGGGCAGGCCCTGTCCCTTTTCTTTGGGAGGTAGCTGGGCCACAGTAAGAGAGCTGAAACAGGACAGTCAGAGGCCACTTCTCAATGCCATAAGAGATTCCCCCAGGAGTTCCTGAAATCCCAGTTTTCCATATTGACTGCCCGTTTTCTCTTATTCACACTGAGTGAAGGGAGAGGCCTGGAGGGGAGAAAGATCAGAGGCCACAACCACAGCCTTCTCTTCTAATCTCCCCCTAAGATGAGTAATGAAGATGATTCCAGTTCCTGCACTGCTCACTTGTGTGACTCAGTCTCTGGAATCACACCAAACGGTTCTCCTTACCGCGGGGTGGAAAGCATCATACTGCCTCCTTTCTTCCAACAGATGGACTATCAAATCATCTCTGCCTTATTCAGGGTCACTCAGGGTCGAGAGATAATGCTCTTTGCTCCTTCTCAAGTCTTTCTTCTTGTTTAGGGAAAGGGCAGGGGGTGGCCCCTGGAGACCCAGAAGGAAGGATAGAGGCAGCTTGGCTCTGCTTTAGCTCCTGGCATAGGTTCTGCCCTTACCCCCACCAGCTGTACCATCTCTTTCCGGCCAGCTGCTCCCCAGGCCTGCCAGAGAGGGAGATGGAGGAGAGGGTGGTAAGCTGTGGTGAAGGAGAGTGCTCTCCCTCCCACTGACGTGACAGCTGAACTAGAGGGGTCCAGGGAGGTAGGCAGATGGCATCAAGTTGTAAGCACCAGGGAAGTTGATGTGGGGATGGGGAAATCTGGCTGCCTTGCTAACCACTGCAGTTTTTCCAACCCTGTCCAATGCTAGAGTCAGGGCTGATTCAGGCCTCTCTCCATAAAGTTAACTGGGGGTGGTGGAGGTGGTTTGGGGAATGAGTGGAACATCCCACCCCCTCAAGAGCAGTCTGAGGGCCAGACTTTGTCAGTGCCTAAACTTGGGGCTCTGGTGTTGATGGAAGGAGGTTCATACCCCACATTGAGGTGATCCACCAAAGCTTCTGTCAGGCAGGTCGCTGCAGTGATAGCCTCTCGTCTCCTCTTTTCTGAGGGATTGAAATGAACTTTAGTTTTTTAAGGGGTGGTGCTAAAGGTTCCCACATTCATTACTATTCTGCTAGTTGCCGAAGCATCTCAAATAACCTCAGAATGTCGGCGCTAAAACGGTCCTTGCAGAACATAAAGCAAGTCCTTTCATTTTAGATTTGCACATACAGATACCTTGAGAAGGGAAGGGACTCTCCTGGGATGCCAAGGAGTTAATGGCAGCGCCCAGGACTTCTGACTCCTAGGCACTCTTTTTCCACTATGTCGGCAGGAGGATCGGTAACTCTGGGATTCCCAACCGGAAGTTAGACAACAAGCACCGCAGACCCCTTTCGATGGTTTCTGGCCTCCCGAATCCCATCTCCTGTCTGGTCCCCAACACCCTCCCCTCAGGGGCGTCTCTTCCCACTTGCAAGATGAGACGCCGCTGGACCAATAGGCACCGCGGTCCACGAGCAGGGGGCGGGGCTAAGGTGCCGCGAAACTGGGGAGGGAGGGGACGTTACCGAGGGGGTCGCGAGGGTTGCCTAAAGGCCCAGAGTCCGTTGTCGAGGGAACAGAATTTCCAAAAAGGCCGTCCCCTAACTCCTACTCTCTCATGCCCCGCTAATCCGCGTCCTTCCCTGGCTCTGGGCTGCTACTTGAGGTCGAGGCTCGGGGCTGAGGCTAGGCCGCGGCCGGAGAGAAAACTGCAGACCGAATATTCGGCTCACCCTGCAGCTCCTTGCGTTCATTCTGCTTGGCCTGGTGCTCTTTCAGAAGGCGGGACAGCATGATCAAGTCGGGCAGGGGACTGGGTGCTGGGCACGGCGAGACCACTCCGTTTCTAGGAGCTGGAATCCACACGTCGGCTCCCGCGGGGCCCGGGTCACGTGACCGCAGTGTCACGTGAGGCTGGAGGCCGCCCTCTTTTTGAGGCGTGGGGTGGTTGGTAGTGAAGAACTCGGCTTGAGAAAGGACAGGATGGTAGAAGGTTGGAGGGGTTGGGGGTAGGCAAACTTTTCTTTTGTGGGGGCTTACATTTTGGTGAGTGTTGAAAGAAGTTCTCCTTAGTATCCGTCTTGCAGGGCTAATTTTTAACGTCTCCCTCGGGCCTCAGGCTCCCGGGAGGGTTGGTGTTACCGGGTGGACCATCACGGTTCGGCGGAGCTCTCTGAACTCATTGAAATTCTCTTCTTTCCCCCACATTCTCTCCTGGCAGTTCTGGCTGGTTCTCAGAAGTTGATTCCCAGCTCCCCCTCCCTCTAGGAGGAAATGCTTTCTTCTCTTTCAATCTTCATTCTTCTCATCACCCCATAGAGGTCCCTCAGCTCTGGGTGATCATCGTAGAGAAGCACTTTAGGCACTTCAAACGGCCTCCTAGGAAGCTTTGCCAATTCGGCTGGCTACTTGTGGTGAATGCCCAACTTCATCTCTGTCCTTTTGTGGTCAGGGAATGCGAACTCATTCCAGTCTTACCGGAAGCCTAAGTGCAGCTGCCAAAAGTAAAATGCAAATTATATAACGCCGGCCGGAGCTAAAGAGAAATGCTTTCGGGATTAACTACCAACAAGAAAAATGATAAACGTCACTATGTCTTGCTATTGCCACTTTCTTGGTATACTTTGCACCAACATGCTGGATGCCTTTGGGCAAGTTGCTTATCCCTTCTGGATTTTAATTTTATCTTTAGCAAAATAAAGGTTTGGAGCAAATCCGTGCGTTTCCACCCTGGCCAAACATTAGAATCACCTGGGGAAGCCTTTGAAAATGCCTTGGTCTCAGACCAATTAAATAGAAACTTTGAGGCGGGGTTCTCAGGGATCAGTATATGTATATGTAAATCACTGAACTAAACCATATCTAAGGCTATTTTCCAGATTGGTGTTCTTTCACTTTGTGATTCAGTGACATAATTGGAAATTGACTTCATTATGTCTACTTGTAGGGGGAGGAGAAATGGCTTCTGATCGATTGTTAGAAGAAAACATTCATTTGAAATTTTCGCAGTGAGAGTTGAGAATTACCGATTGAGTCATTCAGCTCTCTGCAGAGGATCATCCTAAACCTTGGGATATGTGTGACTTCCAGAGGATTGGTGAGATGAGGTAAGTGAAATAAATGTTCATGGCATAAAGCAGAACCCTAAGTGCCATAATAAAAATCCTAAATATAAGTATTGAAAACTGTGCATGTATGAGTCTTGTTTATAAGTGTAATATTACTTGCTTTTCCAATATTTACTTAGTGTTCAGCATGAATCAAACATTTTGCATGGATTAATTTATTTAATCCCTAGAACAATCCTGTGAAGTATTTTTATTATCCTCTCCAATCTGCAGATGATGAATCTGAGGCACAGAGCAGTTAAGTACTACAGCTCATAAATGGTAGAGTTGGGATACAAATTCAGGCTGATTCCAGAGCCTGTGTGTAACCATTGTGCATCTTGCATGAGCTATGGGAGGGGAGGCCCAGAAGCATTTTGGGGGTGGGGTTCTCTGTTTCTTGTCACTGTGGCCCTCTAGCTTGTTGGGTATCAGCTGAAGGGAATCCTAGCAGGGGAGGAGTGTTTGGGAAGAGGCGCTACTCCAGAGAGGGGCGGATCAATAGAAGTGGGAAGAGTGAGAGCATCACCGGACAGCCTGACTTGGCCCTTCCCTGCACCCCTCTGGCTCCAGCTTCCAACTTCAGTGAGCAAGCAAAATAGAGGCAAATTTGAAGGTGCCTGGTGTTTTCCTTCCAGAGCTGGGGGGGGGGGGGGGGCTTAAAGAGAGGGGTGGGGGTGAGAGGCAGTGCCAGAGAATGGTGACATTAGGTAAGAGAAACAGGTGGGGACTGAGAGGGGATTGGGTTGGAGGTTTCAGGGTTGAGTCTGAGAATGTTAAGATTAGGCTCACTCAGAGTGCATGCCAGGCCCATTCTGTATTACCCTCACCCCTCTTGGCACAACCTCCTGACATTTCCACAGTCAGCCCAAAGACTGCCAGGCATCTACAGACATCAGCCCCGCCCTCCTCTCCCCCACACTGGCTGTTCCTTTGCCCTAGAGCTGGGCAAAGGATGTGGGGTATCTATATCTAAGGGCTCCCTTGTTGATCTCTTCTGGGTCATTCTCCATCTGCTCTTTTTCTAGGCCCTTGTTGCTCACTGTCTAACCTGCTGTGGTTGAAGCTCAGCCCCACTTGCACACAGCTGCATACATATCCAGAGAACGACTCTTGGGATTTGAAATCTCTTTCTGTCCACCTCTCCCCATAACTTCCCACTCAGATTATTTTCCCTTAGAGTGAATGAACTCAGCTCCGTGTTCTTTTCTTCTGCTGATTTCACTCTCTGTTCATTTGAGACTTCTTTCAGAGTTACCTTTAATTAGCAAACTCCAAACTGACTTGCTGGACCAAACATTAGGACTGGAAGTTGCTGAGATATTAGGGGTTGGGTGACGACTGAGGGACGGCATGGAGTGAGTAGAGAAGGATTCACATGCTGGGAAATCTGGCTCGGCTTCAAGAGCGGGGGCTTGCTGGTGTTGTATTCCAAATGTTGGACCAAAGCCAAGTATCCAAAGAAAAGGGACATGCAAGGCAGTCTAAATGGCTCCCTGTGGGAAGTGACCTTGCAGTCCCTCTCCCCAAGGGCCAAGGGTTTGTCTTGGAGTCTTGAAGACTAGAGTGGTCAAACTTATTCCCCACTGATCCCCCTCAATCACATTTATGTTCTTTCTTTCCCAGCTACTCCTACAGTTCAAACTGTGGCTACAGCTAGAATTCAGAGGCAAGCAGGATTCCATTGCTGGAAAGATGGGTGGGGTGAGACAGTTCTCATGTTGTATATTTGGGGAGGAAGAGCCTGACCCTGGGACAGTTGCTCAAGACTCTGCTGTCAGATGAGGTGGAGGGAGAAGTTAACCCTGGAGTGTGTATTCTATAAGGGTTTGCTGGTAAGCTAGAGACAGTTGTTGGAAAAAATATGATCTGGGAGAGCTGAAAAATTGGGGTCCCAGATGGAGAGGAAGAAGGCTGTGAGATTATGAAGGGGCTGGAGAAAGCCTCAGCTTTCTCCTAGACGAGGAGCAAAGTCTTTGTTCGGTCTGGACATTTATCCATTTTTAAAAACTTTTGAAATTATTACAGATTCATAGAAAACTGCAAAAATAGTACTAAAGTCCTATGTACTCTTCCTCCAGCTTCCCCCAATAGTGACATCTTTTATGATTGTAGCACAATATCAAAACCAGGAAGTTGATAATTGATACAATACTGTTAAGTAATCTACAGGCCTTATGCAGTTTTCACCATTTTTTTTACATGCATTCATTTGTGTGTGTGTGTGCAGTTTTATCAAATTTTATCTTATAATATAGATTCGTATAGCCACCACTATCACGATACAAAACTCTCCCATCATCACAAAGGAACTCCCTTGTACTACCTCTTTATCATTGTACTGCTCGGCTCCATCCCTGTCCCCTGGCAAACACAAAACTGTTCTCCATCTCTGTAGTTTTGCCATTTCCTATTTCATTGCCATATAGTATCAGCATTGGTTTTTCTAAAACAATTTATTGTAGTAACCATATATACAACATAAAAATTTCCCATTTTAGCTATTTTCAAGTATACAATTCAGCAGTATTAATTATATTCACAATGTTGTGCTACCATCACCACCATCCATTACCCCAAACAGAAACTGTACCCTTAAGCGTTAACCCCTATTCCCCACTCCACCTTCACCCCTGGTACTCTGTAATCTTTATGTCTCCATGAACGTATGTATTCTAGTTATTTCAGATGAGTGAAATCACACAATATTTGTCCTTTTGTGTCTGGCTTATTTCAGTTAACATGATGTCTCCAAGGTTCATCCATGTTGCCGCGTGGATCAGTACTTCAATCCTTTTTACAGCTGAATAATATTCCATTATATGTATATATTACATTGTGTTTAATCCATTCATCTGTTGATGGACACTTGCATTGCTTCCACCTTTTAGCTGTTGTGAATAATATTGCTGTGAACATTGGTATACAAGTATCTGTTTTGAGTGCCTACTTTCAACTCTTTTGGGTATACACCTAGAAATAGGATTGCTGGGTCATATGGTAATTCTTTTTTTTTTTTCTTTTTACCGGGAGGTCCCTGGAATCAAACCCAGGTCCCTCCATATGGGAGACGGACGCCCAACCATTTGAGCCACATCTGTCCCCTCATATGGTAATTCTGTGTTAACTTTCTGAGGAACCCTTAAACTGTTTTCCACAGTGGCTACACCATTTAACATTCCCATCAACAATTTCTCTTCATCTTTCTCCCCATCTTTACCAACACTTGCTATTCTCCGTTTTTAAAAATAATAGACATCCTAGTGGGTGTGAGGTGGTATCTTATTTGTGATTTTGATTGGCTTTTCCCTAATGGGAATGTTAGCATTGGGTTTTGTTTCTTATTTATTTATTTATTTATTTTTGAGGTACTGGGGGTTGAACCCAGGACCTCGCATATAGGAAGCTGGTGCTCAACCACTGAGCCACATTAGCTCACCTAAATTGGTGCCCCCGTTTTTTTTGCTTGTTTTTTTTTTTTTTTTAGGAGGCACTGGGAACTGAACTCGGGACCTCCCATGTGGGAAGCAGGTACTCAACTGCTTGAGCCACATGGGCACCCCAGAATATTTATTTTAATGCTGAGCTTCCTCTATTCTCTGGATCCCCCTTCCCCTATAACATTCCTCCTTCCCCCCTACATACTCATATTGCTCTCCATGTCAGCAATTTGGTCTCACTCCTTCTTTAGTGCAGATCTAGATGTCTAAATTTACCGGGCTAGTCTAGTGTTCATGTGTGTTCTATGCCCTCCCTTCCCCCACTATTTATAGCCAGGCTAATTCTGGGAAGCCTCTCTCTTCTTTCCTGCTCCTTCTTTCTGTGGCGGGTGAGGTGACTTCTCAAATATTTGGATAGAGGAGGTCAGAAGCAGATTCTTGGCATCTGATTTCACTTTCAGATTTAGCGGTAGCCAGTGTGGTGGAGCTAGAGGCAGGCAAGAAGCTGCAGGTGCAGAGAGGAGGGCAGTGGGAGGCTCTAAAAGCTTTTTTTTTTTTTTTTTTTTTTTAAAGATTTTATTTATTTATTCATTTATCCCCCCCTTGCTGCTTGTGCTTGCTGGGTCAGCTAACCACGCCGTGCGGGCGGGCCTGCCCTCTCCAGGAGGCCCCGGGAACAGAACCTGGGGCCTCCCAATATGGGAAACGGGAGCCCTACTGATTGAGCCACAGCTGCTTCCCTCTAAAAGCTTTTTGATCAGGGTTGGAGGTTTGGGCTGGGAGTCAGGAGTCCCAGGTTCTCGTTTGATTTTACTACTCTGCATTCTCATATCAATTCCTCTCTACTGTCTGGGGTTCTGGAATAGAAAAGGGATGGAGAAGGCATATCTGGGGGATAATAAAATTAGAATTCTGGTGCCAGCCCTACTGGCAGCACATATATTTCCTTATAACACCTGTCTAGAGGTGCACTAGTCCCCAGGAGGGGATGTCTGCAAATGTAGTATTGCAAAAATGGAGGCCCGCACCTTTAATTGTATATTAACTTATCCAGGGAAAGAATTGTCTCATGGTCAGCAGAGTGAGAGCCCACCTGTTTTTATTGTTATTTTTTAAAAATACAATCCTGGAAAAAGAAGTAAGAGGGGCAAATGGGATATGGAAAGAGGAATTAGGACAGAAATCAGGGCTTTAAAGAATGGGAGGGAGAAGAGAGAACCGTAAGATATGATAGCATTTGAGAGGCTGAAACAACATTAGAGACATTGAGAAATAGTCTGCGGAAGACTCCAAGGGTGAAAGAGACAAGAAGTCGGACAAAATTAGAGTTTGGGATGAGACAAGATGAGAGAGAGAAGGAAAGGATGGACAAATGGATATTCACAAGACCAACACCCAGAAAGAAAGAGCTCTAGGAAGGGGAAGGGAGAACAAGAAAGATTCCAGTTGTGCCAAATTATTTATCTCTCCTCCTGGCCCCAATTTTGGATTGGAGTTAAAAATAGCAGAGAGTTGGAAAATGCCCTCCCTCCCTTTGCTTCTGTCCCAGTTGGGCGGAAGGGAGAGGAAGTGAGACAAGCCTGGGGGTCCCAGTAGAGACCCCTTCCGAGTCCCACCCAGACTCTGCTGGAGTCAGCCCAGGATTCTGGGCTGTGAGTCCCCTCCCCTTTTGCTGAATGGGAAATGTACAGACGTGGGAAGAGTCTGCGAGCTGGAGACACCCTTTCTGTCCCTCTTCCTCCTGGGTTCAGTCCCTTTCATCTTTGCCTTTCTTTGACATCTTCCTCCCCTTCTCCCCCCCTTTTTCCAGCTTAATTTCCTCTCCCAATATTGCCCTCCATCTTTTTTTTTTTCTTTCTTTGCCTTCTACCTTCATTCCACTCCTTGTTCACCAAACTCTTGCCTTTCTCCATCTGCTTTTTCTTTTCCTTTTCTTTCCCTTTTTTTTTTTTCTACCTGCCTCTTTTGCTACCCTCTCCACACCTCCCGAGCTTTTCTCTTCTCCTTGCCTCTTTTTCTTCGTTCCCCTGAATGCACATAATGTGGCTAATATTGCCTTTGTCACTGCCGGGCTCTGGGGAGGGCGATGGGATGGGGTGGGAAGTGGTTTGGTTGGAACAGCATAAGGGGTGTTCTCTGTGACCATGCGGAGGAGGGAGCATTCAGGGGCCACTGCAGACCCAGGCCCAGAAAGGCTCCCCTTTCAGCGTTCCATCTGCTTATCCCTCTTCCAGGTTGCCCTTCAGCCACCTCCACTTTTCATCTCTTACCCTCCTTTCTCTTTTTCGGCATTTTCTTTCTATCTGCCCTCTCTCCCTCCCCACTGCTGGGCGCCGCCTCCACCACTCGCCTGCAGTGGCAGGGGGAGGGCAGGGCAGGGGAGGAGAGCGCAGCGCGGGGACGGGGGCAGGGCGGAGCGGAGCTGGGCTGGGGCTGGCATGGGGTGGGAGCCAGGCCGTTCCCCACCCGGAGTCGCCAGCCTGGGCGCCTCCACCTGTCCGAGGAGCGAGGGGCGGGGCCGAGGGTGGGGCCTGGGTGACACCCCTGGGAGAGGAGGCGGGAGTCGGAGTGGACGCCCAAGCTGCTGCTGCTGCTGTAGTCTTCGTAGCGGCTGCTGAGGGACCGGAGTGGCGAGGCGAAAGATTGGGAGACCCCTGAAAGACTAGCGGGACTTCAGAAACGAGAGAGAAGCCTGGGGAGAACTGGGGATAGGGGTGCGAGCGATTTTCCCTGCGCTCGTGGGGGCGTGCACTGAGTACGCCCTATGGCCGGGAATCGGGGCCGCGATCCCTCGGGGAGTCCTGCGCTTCGCTACCTTCTTGGCTCCCTGCTCGCCGGACTGCTCTTCCCAGGGGCTGTTGCCTTCAATCTGGACGTGATGGGCGCCCTGCGCAAGGAGGGCGAGCCGGGCAGCCTCTTCGGCTTCTCTGTGGCCCTGCACCGGCAGTTGCAGCCCCGACCCCAGAGCTGGTGAGTCGCCCAGAGTCCTCAAGCCTGAGCCACAGATCCCCCTCCCCCTAGCCCCCAGCCGCCTCATTTCTCTGTCTTCCAGCCCTCCGAGACTCAGGTTGCCTACACTATCCCACACCCCATCCTAGAGGCTTGCCCTTCCTGCCTTGGGTCTGGAGCCTACTCCCAGGCCCTGAGATCCAGCAGCCTGCTCTGAGGATGGGTTGGGGGATCAGGTTCTTGTCTTGGCAGGGAACTATCTGCTTCTGCCTTTTCTTCCAACTCTCATCTTTGCCCCAGCCTTGGAAGAGGGCTGAATTCCCGAGGAAGGGAGGCTGACCATCCTGTCTCTGCTTAGGTCAGGAGGAGAGGGAAAGAGCAGAGAGGTTGAGGATGCCATGGGGGAGATGCTCCCGACATACCTTCTTGTCAGAGCCTTGCCATTGGATGGATTGAGGGTAGCAGGGTGCTGGAAGGCCAGGAGAGAGCTGCCAATTCTGTGGCTCAAGACCAAGACCACAGTAAGGTTGGGAGGGTGTCCGGGAGGGTCTGGTAATCTGCAGTAGGTGTCTTGGCCATAGAGTGGCAGAACACAGAGCCCTCAAGTAGTAGTAGCAACAGCAGCAACCGCAGCCGCAGCCACTGCAGCAATGAGAGATCCGGGAAGGATGCTGGCCAGGCTGTTCCCCTTCCTTCTCCTCAGGAAATTTCCAGCTCCAGGAATATTAGCAGTGGGGGAAGATGGGAAAGAGTGAGGGGGGAGAGGACAATTCTTCTTTTCTAATCACTTCAGGATCCATGGGAAATGGCCACATTGTGTGTGGGATCTGCAGCTGGCCATGTTTCCTGTACCCTAGGCTCTAGCTACCTGTATTAATTAAAGAGAGGGGAGAAGGGGAAGAAGGCTTCCTACTCCCTCCTGCCAGGGGGCTTTTCTCTCCATGGAGTGCCTAAGCCACATAAAGTGGCCATTACTGGGATCAATGCCATCTGCTCGGGCTGTCTTCTCCTCCTCTGCTATCGGCCTGGGGGCAGAGGGCAGGATAAGAGCTCATTTTTTTTCTCCTTCCCCCCTTGGGAATGGGGCTGGCTCTACTCTCTCTTCTTTCATTATCTCTGTCATCTGGGAGGGGGGTCAGTGGTCCCCAAAACTTTGGGGGAGATAGCAACCGACTTCACCTCTTCTTCAGACTGCCATCTGCTTCCTCCCTCATCTCTGTTCACCTCCCTCCCTCTTTCCCTCCTTCCTCCAATTGCCAGAGTGCCAGGACTGGAGGCCTTTTTAGGACATGCAGAACTCTCTGAGTTATTTCCAGGCAAATTCTAGGTTATTTTTAATAGCTTGGTCTCTTGTCATTTCCCCCTCCTTTCTGAAGGTGGCCCCTGATTCTGTCTCCTAGAGCCAAGCTGAGGGCATTCCCAGAGGGACCTGACCCTGCTTTTACTTCACCAGGGGGCGCTCTGCTGTTTGGTGGCCTAGGGAAGGCAAGGTACCTTGCTAGGTCCCTAGCTCTTGAGCTGCAGGTTACCTTCTCCAGAACTCATTGACTGAAAGATGTTCTCACCTGTTTTGATATTTCAATCTGATCCCTCAACTGGATGAGACTTTGAGGACTAACATTACTTTGTGCTGTGGTTTCAGCCTCATTTATTTCCTTCAACTCTACAAGGAAGATAAATAATAGTACTACCATACAGGGTTGTTGTGGTGGATTAAAAGAGTTCTCAATATTCGTGAAACGCTTAGACTGGCACGTGACCCACAGTAAGGGCTATGAGGATATTAGTATTTCTCTTCTTTTTTTTTTTTTCCCCCATGTTATAAATCTCTTATTCTTATATTGTGAGCCACAGAGCTAGTGAAGAGCTTTAGCACCTTACAGCTATTCTGGAGCCAAAGGCTTGGCTGGTGCCAACCCTCCCTCTCCTGCTTCCCAGGCCAAGCACCTTCCCTAGAGGGCCACCCAAGATAGGATGGGCCAGAGAGGGGCTGGACGTGGACAGAAGCACTGGAGGATGTGGAGAACTGAAAGATGCAGTGGTAGCGGGCTACTTCCCAGCCTCTGCTTAGCTGGGCTTACAGGGGATCCTCTGTCCCCAAATGCCAACAGTTTTTCCTTTTCTTTCTGCAGTGGCTACAGCTGTGGCTACTGTTTTGTCCAGGTGCCTGGGGTGGCTGGGGCTCATGTGATGAAGCCAGGAAGGAGTGTGTGGCTAGGGTGGGGGGGGTAGGGGGAGACAGAAGATGCTGAGTGTGGGCAGTCTCATTCCAGGAGGGATGGGCTGGCCTCTAGCAAAAGTGGAGCTGGGCAGATCTCTGTGCTCCACTTCCCTCCTTCCTTCTCTTGGCCTCCTAAGCAGAGTGAGCATCGAGCGCTGACTGATAGCTTCTCCAGGTGCTCTGCTGTGCTCCAGCCAGCTGAGGCTCTGGGTGTCTCTGTGACCCACACATCAAGTGTGGGTCCAGCCAGTGCATCGTGATGCCTCCTGTGGGACAAGCAGAAAGATGGTTAAGATAGCCTCTGTCCTCCAAGAGATGGCCATCCTTGGGCTTGGGGGTAGGGGGCACTGCTGACTTGTCTGAAGGTTAGCATTTGTTTGCATAAGGCCATGCCACCTGGTTTCCTTTATCTGCTCAGGGTACCCTCCCCTTGCTTCCTCCTGCTCCCTTTTGGGGAGTGATCTCAATGTTCTGGAGACTGGTCAGTCACCGGGTATAGTGGAAAAGGCATGAGTATTGGAGCTATGTGGTTACGAAGTCCAGCATTGCTGCTTCAGGTATCTGAGTGAGTTTCCTTATCTCATGGGATCGTTGTGAAGATTAAATGATATACTGCATGTAACATGCCTAGCCTGGTGCCAGTACACATGTGGAGAGTGATAACTATTAGCTCTGCATGTCCCTGGCCTCTAGCGGAAGGCCTGACCCATAGTAGATGCACCAGTGCCTGGCACAGAGCTTGGCAGATGAAGGGCTCTCAATAGATAGCTATTAAATGAATGCCGAATGTACATTCCCTTTCCTATCGCTCCCCACCCCCCTCTTCTCTCCTGACACTTACTCTGACACGGGATGACAGCTGCTAAGAGATGCAGAGGAGTTGTGGGAAGCAAGACCAGCCCTGTGCCCTCCCCCTGCCCCATCAGACCTGGCGCAGCGCCCGGCAGATGCTTGTCTGTAATAGCACCCGCCACAGCCTGGGCTGTGCCCCACAGAAAGGGAGATGGAGGAAAAGAGCGCGAGAGGGGTCTCGAGGTTTGCCCTGCTGTGACTTGTGAGCCTCTCATGGCACGTAGTCAGCTGGGCGTCAGTCACCTCACCTCACTCGATCCTTCACTCCTGGCCTGGGGATTCAGCCCCGAGGGACCCAGGCAGCCTCCATTCCCAGCACAGTCCTCCCCCGGGGAAGAAGCCTTGGCTGTCATCATGGAAAATTGTTCTGCCAAGAAAGTTGTAGCTGGGAAAGAGGCTGAGGGGGAGGTAGGGTAGATAACTGGGAAGGGGATGGGGGGCAAGAGGAAAGGGGGAAGATAATGGCTATATGGAAGAGAAGGAAGAGGAGTGGGCAAGGGGATTCAGGATGTAGGGAGGACAGTGTGCGGGGGGGGGTGGGGTGGGGAGGACTGGAGGCAGGATGAGAAACTTGTCCCTCCCTCCATGCCAGCTAGAAGGATTGGTGGAGTCCTGAGCTGGCAGAGCTGGGGGGTTGGGGTGGGAGGAGGAAAGTGTTTGCAGGGTCTGTGATTGGGGGAAGCAGGCCCACATCTAGCCTCTTGCTTGGCCTCTGAAGCTGGACCCTGGGCCACCCCGTAGTGCCAGTTTGAACCCCTGTTACTTTGTTCAGCATTCTTGGCATTTCTGGCGGGGTTTCAACTGGGCTGGGGTGGGAGAAGAGGGCAGGGCTTGGGGATGGGGCCAGGGAGGGAATAGGGAAGGCCTGGTCAGAAACAGGTGCTGGGAACAGGCGGTTCTTTCAAACCACCAGTGCTGGCCGGACTGTTAGGGTTGGCGTGCTTGTGTGTGTGTATGTGTGTGTGTATGCATTTGCTGTGTGTGTTGGGCCTTCATCCAGATAGTTTGTGCATATGCAACATGATGACTGCGTGGTCAACGGTATGTATTTTTTCCTGCCCAGGACTTGAGAGTAAAACTGACTTTTGGCTCTTCTTAGTCCTTGAACACTCTGCTTGGTACTGAGGGGGGGGGGGCCTGGGCAGCTCTGGGGAGGTGGGAGCACTCTGACCTCTAACTCCTGCCCTGACCCCTCATACAGGCTGTTGGTGGGTGCTCCCCAGGCCTTGGCTCTACCTGGGCAGCAGGCGAATCGCACCGGAGGCCTCTTTGCATGCCCTCTCAGCCTGGAGGAGACGGACTGCTACAGAGTGGACATTGACCGGGGAGGTATGGTCTCTGCGGGGCAGGATGGGGCGAGCACATGAGGAGGGGAGGAGAGGCCTTGGCCTCCTCTTCCCTCCCCTGACTCCCAGTGTCCTGCCTCCAGCTGATGTGCAAAAGGAGAGCAAGGAGAACCAGTGGTTGGGAGTCAGTGTTCAGAGCCAGGGGCCTGGGGGCAAGATTGTCGTGAGTACTTCTTGTGACTGTGTGCAAGGGTGGGGTGGATGTGGGTGCGTATGTCGTGTGCATGCGCACAAGAACATAGGCTGGGTACACGGTGTGATTCCCAGGACCTCAGGGAGACAAAGTGTAAGACTTGGTCCCTGTCCTTAGAAATGTGAGAACATCTAACCATCCATCTATCCATCCACTTGCTACACTCTTACTGAGAACCTTTTATGTATCAGGTATTGATAAAAAGGCGGAAAAACTTCGCTACTGCCTCAAATAGCCTCTGGCATAGTTATGGAGATTCTCATTCTATTTCTGTCTCTCTGTTTCTCCCTGTTCTTCTTTCATAAACATGCACAAACCCACATTTCATAATGAGTCCGTATGGGGCAGAATATGGTTAATGTTAAGTGAATAGTATAGTCACTGGCCTATAAAAGTCCCAAGGAGGAATGGGGACAAAAGGCTCCTGCAGGTGGGGGGTGATTTGAGCCAGGCTTTCAAAGCTAGGTAGTACTTGGGGAACGTGGAGGGCAGGAAATTCTTGGCAGGTGAGGTGGTGGCACTTACAGAGGGCCAGAGATAGGACCAAGCTTGGCATATTAGGGAATGATCACATGTGGCATGGCCAGGAAGGCATGCTTTCTGTGTGCTGTGGGTACCCCGGCAGAATGTGGAACAGGGACTTCTTCCTCAGAGGCCAAGGAAGTGGGTGCAGACAGGATATTGGGTTCTGTCTGCACCTGCCTAACCCTGGGCTGGGTGGTGTACTTAGGAGTGAGTGTGTGCACAAGCACCCGTGTCCCAAGTGTCTGCCTGTGGGCAGTGTGGCTCAAGCAGGTCCCTGGCCCACATGGGGGAATGGCCCTTCATCCTTCCTTCCACAGACCTGTGCACACCGATACGAGTCACGGCAGCGCGTGGACCAGATCCTGGAGACGCGGGACGTGATTGGCCGCTGCTTTGTGCTAAGCCAGGACCTGGCCATCCATGACGAGTTGGATGGTGGGGAGTGGAAGTTCTGTGAGGGGCGCCCCCAGGGCCATGAGCAATTCGGGTTCTGCCAGCAGGGCACTGCCGCCGCCTTCTCCCCGGACAGCCATTACCTCCTCTTTGGGGCCCCGGGAACCTATAACTGGAAGGGTGAGTCCCTACTCAGAGAGAGAAGGAGGGGACTCAAACCTCTTACCCTCCAAACTGGATTGGGGGCAGCTTGTGGCCAAGCATGACCACATGTTCCCTGCCATAATGTCCCGGGGCACCGCCACACCCTCCACCCCCATCACCCGAGCACACATGTGAATGAGAGTATCTCCTCTCCTTCGCCTGGCCAAGTGTTCCCCAACATGCTGGCATGGTCCCCCCGTGCGTGGCTGGGCCTACCCACCCCGCTGGCGCCTGCATGCTCCATCACGCCAGTCCACCCCTCGCCACTCCCATTCCTGTCTCTGCACACTGCTGCTGGCTGAGCTGCAGCTCGGTGAGTGTGGTGCCGAGTCAGGGGGTCCCTGGAAGCTTGGGCTGGGGTGGTGGTGGTGGTGGTGGATATAGGGCTGGAAAGGAGAGAAGGGGCTTCCAGGGTGCCTGTCTCCCTCTGCATGGCCTGAGGGGTGCTCCCTGCTGCCTGCCCTGGCCACTAACAGGTCTGTCCTTGCAGGCACGGCCAGGGTGGAGCTCTGTGCTCAGGGCTCAGCGGACCTGGCACACCTGGACGACGGGCCCTACGAGGCGGGGGGTGAGAAGGAGCAGGACCCCCACCTCATCCCGGTCCCTGCCAACAGTTACTTTGGTAGGGACGCCCTCCTGGCCCAGAGCCACTCTAATCCTCTGCTCCTCTCTCTCATCCTCCCTCTCCACACTCCCATCCTTCCGTCTCTGTCTCTGCCTCTCATCCTGTCTCTCTCTGTCTTTCTGTCTTGGATTCTTCTCTCTCTGGTCGCTTTGTCTCTCTCATTTTCTCCCTCCACCTCTTCCTCTCCTACTTCCTTCTGGCTTTTCGTCCTGCTGTTCCCCTACTCTGTGGCTCCTCCTCTGGATGTCCCTTCCCTGGTGTCTCCCCCCTCCCCACCCCCCGCAGGGTTGCTCTTTGTGACCAACATTGATAGCTCAGACCCTGACCAGCTGGTGTATAAAACTTTGGACCCTGCTGACCGGCTCTCAGGACCAGCCGGAGACTTGGCCCTGAATAGCTACTTAGGTTTGTAAGCTGCCACCCATGTCCTCCTGGGCCCTGGGGGCTTGGCCTTGGCCTCCCCTTCTCCCTGAGGGAACACATGCTTTCCTGCCCCCCACCCCCCTGGCCCCGGCAAACATATACACTCAGGGAAACACACGTTGGGCCCAAAGGGCAGAGAAGAGCTGGCCCAGTGACCAGGCCTAAGAAGAGGAGACCCTGAGAGAGAGCGCCTCAGGGGCTGTGGACAGAGGAAGACCAGGTGGACTGGGAAGAATGGGGCAGAGTCTGTACTGGGAGGAAAGGAGGTTAGATCGGTAGGCAGACATTCTCTGAGGGATGGATGGTGGGCCTGTACTGGAGAAAGGTTTAGCCTAACAAGTTCGTCTCATTGTCGTATTCGCATCCCTTCTGCAGAGGAGGAGGAAAGGAGACCTGGGAGCTGTTTGGGTGAATCCAGCTCTTCTCTACTCCCTCGTCTCCCCACATCACCCCCCCTTCCCCACGTGAAAGCTTTCCTTCCCTGCTAGGATGGTGGGGAGGGCAAAGAAGGTGCACTGGTTGAGATTGGGGACCTCCTGGGGTATGCAGATGGGAGAGGGACCAACCCCTCTCCTGTGTTCCCTGGTCCCCAGCTCCTGTCATTGTGCTCGACCGCATCCTGCCCAGTCATCTTACCTTTCCCTCTCCCCCTCGGTCCCTGAGGCTGACCTCACTGCCCTTCTTGTGCCAGACTCCAGTCTCTGGTCCAGGCGGGTGTGGGAGGGCTGCCAGTTGTGCCAGTTGTGGTGGTGATAACTTAGGGGGCTCTTCTACTTCTGGCTCCAGACCTGTCAGGAGGCAGTGAGGGTGGAGGGAGCTGTGATGCACACTGGCTTCTGAGTATTGGGGGAGGACTCAGTAAGTCACCTGCCATCCAGGTTTCTCCATCGACTCGGGGAAGGGACTGGTGCGTGCAGAGGAGCTGAGCTTCGTGGCAGGGGCCCCCCGTGCCAACCACAAGGGTGCTGTGGTCATTCTGCGCAAGGATAGTGCCAGCCGCCTGGTGCCTGAAGTCATACTGTCTGGGGAGCGCCTGACCTCTGGCTTTGGCTACTTGCTTGCCGTGGCTGATCTCAACAATGATGGGTGAGAGGGGCAGAGGGAGCCTGGGACCAGGAGGTATGAGAGGCCTCTGGGATCTCCCCCTGTCTCTACTGGCCATGGAGGACCCCACACTGACCATCTCCCTCTCTCCATAGCTGGCCAGACCTGGTAGTGGGTGCCCCCTACTTCTTTGAGCGCCAAGAAGAGCTGGGGGGTGCCGTGTATGTGTACATGAACCAGGGGGGTCATTGGGCTGGGGTCTCCCCTCTCCGGCTCTGCGGCTCGCCTGACTCCATGTTTGGGATCAGCTTGGCTGTCCTGGGGGACCTCAACCAAGATGGCTTCCCAGGTGGGATTGGGGGCTGGAAAGACTCTTTTTTTTTTTTTTTTTTGGAAAGACTCTTGGAGGGGGGTGCTGGGGAGGGGTGCAGATGGCTCAGAGTTTGAGGGGGCTCTCTTCTGAGGGCTTAGGGAGAGAAGGAGCCTGGGTTTTCATCTGAGCTTTACTGTTTGCCAGCCTTGTGGCCTTGGGTAAGTTAGTTAACCTTTTGGAGCTAGTACTATCTGGAGACGGTTAAAGATGATGGATGGAAGGTGCCTGGGACTCAGTAGCCTGTGAATAAAATAGTAAACATATTGTATAGGACTGGGCCTGCAGGAAAGTTGGGGATCCCAGTCTGACTGCCTTTCTCCATGCCCTGCAGATATTGCAGTGGGTGCTCCATTTGACGGGGATGGGAAAGTCTTTATCTACCATGGGAGCAGCCTAGGGGTTGTCTCCAAACCTTCACAGGTGAGGGGAGTGTGGTTGGGATGAGGGAATGGGCCTGGGTTGGATAAGGGGGCATAGCCGTAGAGGGCAGGGGAGGCAGGGGGCTAGGGGGCAGTGGGGTTGGGGGTGGCTGACCTTCTGGTCCCCTAGGTGCTGGAGGGTGAGGCCGTGGGCATAAAGAGCTTCGGCTACTCTCTGTCGGGAGGCCTGGATGTGGATGGGAACCATTACCCTGATCTGCTGGTGGGCTCCCTGGCCGACACTGCCGTGCTTTTCAGGTGAGCTGCCTCCCTCTACTCTGCCTTCTCCCTCCCTGAGGCCATTAGCCCTCCCTGAGACTCCTACCCCCACTCCAGTGCCAATCTGATTCTGAAGACTCTTCCCAACCCCCCTCTTTCCCAGCCTCATGTTCTAATGTTCCCCATACCCCTCATTCTCCTTTCCTCCCAGAGCTAGACCTGTCCTCCATGTCTACCATAAGCTCTTCATTGCTCCTGGAACCATTGACCTAGAACAGCCCAACTGTGCTGGTGGCCACTTGGTCTGGTGAGGTGGGAGCCCAGGCGAAGACTGGGGAAGACTTTCCTTCTTCAGTTTTGGGCTGGGAGCTGGGGCTGGCAGGAGCAGGCAGGGTGGGCCTTAGCATCTTGGCCCATCAGTCAAGCTGTCCTTTGCTCCCACAGTGTGGACCTGAGGGTCTGTTTCAGCTACACTGCAGCCCCTAGCAGCTACAGCCCTATTGTAGGTGAGTGAGATCCCTAGTCCCACGTCCCACCCCGTTGAATTTCTAGGGAGGGTCACGCTGAAGTGGGGAGAAGGGTACCCTCAGGACAGATTTAAATTGGAGTAATTCCCCAGCTCACTGGCTTCTCTCTTCTCCCCACATGCCTCAGCTCTGGATTATGTATTAGATGGGGACACAGACCGGAGGCTCCGTGGCCAGGTCCCCCGAGTGACTTTCCTGAACCGTGGCCTGGATGACCTCAAGCATCAGGCCTCGGGCACCATGTGGCTGAAGCACCAGAATGACGAAGTCTGTGGAGACACCATGTTCCAGCTACAGGTGGACACTGACACCCTGGCCTCTGAGGGTCATTGTCATTTCCTCATCTCTTTTCCTTGATTCCTCTCAGCTTCTTCCTTCTTAACACTCACACCCCATCCTATGATACAGACTTTTGGGAAACCTCCCTTAAGGGCTCACGTCTTCCTTACCTACTGCCTTCTTGCATCTCCTGTCAAGTTCTGTGCTTTGTGGAGATGGAGATGGCAGGCTCCATCGTCACATTTGGTCCTCAAAGCCCTAAATCCTGTCTCCTCCCTCCTCTACCCCAGTGTCTCTCCCTCCTTGCTCAGCTCTCCACCTCTCTCCCTCATCTCCCTCAGCTTCTTTCCAAGTTTCAGAATCTATCCTCAGTCTGGCTGGGGCTTTGGGCAGAGCTGGGGATCTGGTGATTGTTTCAGTATCCATGTCCATCTTTCCCTTCCCAGGAGAACATCAAAGATAAGCTTCGGGCCATTGTGGTGACCCTATCCTACAGTCTCCAGATGCCTCGGCTCCGGCGACAGGCTCCTGGCCATGGGGTGCCCCCAGTGGCCCCCATCCTCAATGCCCACCAGCCCAGTACCCAGCGGGCAGAGGTGAGTGTGGGTTCTGGTTTGGCCCAGGAGCTGGGGTGGGGGGGTAAGGTCATGAGCATGGTCCTTCACCCCTGACACCCATTTATAAGTTACAAAGATCTTTATCCTAGTAGTTCCTCATATCTGTAGGTGCTAGAACCAGTAGACCCCAAAATGTAACATGGTCCAAATGACTGAGCTCTCCTGATCAGAGGAGACAGTGTTCCTCCATCCAACCACTCAATGACCCAGGCTTATGAGACCTCTTCCATTTTCAAATGTGGCCTCCAGGTTCCTTACTCATCTTCATCCCAGTCAGCAGAAAGGGGAAGCAGCTTGATGTTCCATGCATGGGTCTCATGGTTGGTCTGGAAGTGGTACTCCTCACCTCTCTTCAAATTCTAGTATCTGGAATTCAGTCATGTGGTAACACCACAAGTGAGGCCGGGGAAATGTGCTCCCTTGTGCGGGTGTGCCAGCCTGCTGGTAATATTGCATGGTGATATTGCCATTATTTTACTGATGTGGACACAGCTCAGAGAGGTTATGTGACTAGCCCAATACCACACAGCTAGGAAGTGACAGGTCTGAGAGTTAAGCACAGGATGTTTAATCTTGTGATACTCTCCCTCACCACATCCCTCAGTGACACATTCACCCCTCCCTCTTCTCAAATCTGTCTTCAGATCCACTTCCTGAAGCAAGGCTGTGGTGAGGACAAGGTCTGCCAGAGCAACCTGCAGCTGGTCCATGCCCGCTTCTGTGCCCGGGTCAGCGACACGGAATTCCAGCCTCTGCCCATGTGAGGGGGAGCAGACGGGGTGGGAGGGCAAGAGTTCAAGGAAAGGAAAGAAGCACCCTCGGGAGGACCCGGCAGAGGGAAGCGCTGAACCTGCAGAGAGAGGGCGAAAGCTAGGGAAGACCTGCTCTACTTCAGACGCTGCAGGGTGAGGGCCAGTTACGGGCTCAACGGGGCTCCCCTGGCCAGGAATAACAGTCCTTCAGTTATTCAGTTTACATGCATCACGTTCTCTAGTCTTCACAACCCTGTGAGGTAGGAATTATTATTAGTACCACTTTATGGGTGGAGAACTGAGACCTAGAAAGGCTAAGTTACGTGCCTGTGTGAATGGTGGAGCTGAGATGAGAATGAAGGTCTCCTGACTCCCAGCCTGGTGTTCTCTCCAGTGTGGAAAGAACTTATGTGTGGATTGGTGTGTGAGGAGATATGGGGGGCCTGGGATGGGAGGAGAGGCTCAGGGAGTGGAGGCAGGGCAGCATGCATTGGGGAAAGGAGACTGGGAGTGGGAGAGTCAGCGGAAGCGTTTAGACCTTAGAGAGAGTGGGGTCTGACCCTCCAGGGATGCGGATGGGACAACAGCCCTGTTTGCACTGAGTGCGCAGCCAGTCATTGGCCTGGAGCTGAAGGTCACCAACCTGCCCTCGGACCCAGCCCAGCCCCAGGCCGATGGGGATGACGCCCATGAAGCCCAGCTCCTGGTCACCCTCCCTGCCACTCTGCACTACTCAGGAGTCCGAGCCCTCGACCCTGCGGTGAGGACCTGGTGCAGAGTGGGTGGGGTGGGGTCTTGGGGGGACTCCAGTAGCCCAAACCGACCTCTCCTTCTCTTCCCCCACCCAGGAGAAGCCACTCTGCTTGTCCAATGACAATGCCTCCCATGTCGAATGCGAGCTAGGGAACCCCATGAAGAGAGATGCCCAGGTGGGCACGTCTGCCTTACGCCCCTCCGGGCAGCGCTCTAACCCTTGACTCCTCTGGAAGTCCCCAGCACCCCTCTGATTGCATTCTCACCCCACCCTTGTCCTAGGTCACCTTTTACCTCATCCTTAGCACCTCAGGGATCACCATTGAGACCACGGAGCTGGAGGTAGAACTGCTGTTGGCCACGTAAGCCTGGTGGGGCCAGGGTGGGGTGATGGTGGGGTCTGCTGTCCTCACCTGAGGCCCCTTAGGCTGGTGCCTGTGCCCACTGCCCACGCCTGCTCCTGCCCACATACCAGGATTAGCGAGCAGGAGCTGCATCCCGTCTCTGCTCGGGCCCGTGTCTTCATTGAGCTGCCTCTGTCCATCACAGGGTAAATCTGCTCAATGAGCACCTACCTCCAAGGGAGGGGAGGTGGGGACATTGCCACTCCCAAACTCTGGCCTGAGCTCTGCCTTGCCTGGCCTTAATCCCCTGGCCCTCCATTCAGTCACGCCTAGGCTTCCTCAGCTCCTGTTTTGACCCCTCCCATGCCAGGGTGGCTACCCCACAGCAACTCTTCTTCTCCGGTGTGGTGAGGGGTGAGAGGGCCATGCGGTCTGAGCGAGATGTGGGCAGCAAGGTCAAGTATGAAGTCACGGTAAGTGTCCTGATTTGTGGTCCCTCCATGACCTCCTCTTCTTGGCACAGAGGAGTGGCTGGGAGATGTTCCAAGGGCTGGGGCTCTTTTTCCACATGGAAGAGGGTGCTCCGACAAGTTCACGGTCTCTGCCTCTCCCTGTACCTGGATATGGGCAGGTGTTTGTATGGGAGCCTTACTTGACTATCTTCTGGTCATCTGTCACTGACCACCTCACTGCACTGGCCTGGAGGGGACATGAGAACCCAGAAAAGCTTCTCTGCTGGGGTGGGATAGGGGTGGGGAGCTCAGCTGGTAGATGGGAATATAAAGGGTTGATGTCTTTTTCCCAGAACTCTGCTCCTGCTTGGCTGGGGCCTCCCCTCACACCTGCCAGGGATACCTCTGGGTTTTCCTGGGCTTGGTGTGGGGAGGGAATGGTGCTTGGTAGGGTCTAGGATCCTGAGCCTTTGCTGGAACTATGCCTCCTGAGGCCCTCCCCTCAACCCTTAGCCCCTCCTCCCCTGGGGATTTAGGGCCTATTTGGGAACTGACTTTATTATCTTCACTCTCCTTCCTGTCCACAGGTCTCCAACCAAGGCCAGTCGCTCAACACCCTGGGCTCTGCCTTCCTCAACATCATGTGGCCCCACGAGATTGCCAACGGGAAGTGGCTGCTGTACCCCATGCGGGTGGAGCTGGAGGGCGGGCAGGGGCCTGGGCAGAAGGGGCTCTGTTCCCCCAGGCCCAACATCCTCCAGCTGGTGAGGCTTAGGCAGGGTGGGTGGAGGTTGCTGCAGCTGGGCGGAGGGGGGTTGGACTTTAGGAAGGTGTCATGGGAGTGGGAGGCTAGTGTGTGCGGGTGGTGGGCCTGGAGGAAGATGGTGGGGAGGAGATGAGATCTCTGGATTGCTGAGTTTAGACAAGAGGGACACTTATTAGGTTCTCTCTCCCCACATCCAGGACGTGGACAGCAGGGACAGGAGGCGGCGGGAGCTGGAGCCTCCAGCACAGCAGGAACCTCCTGAGCAGCTGAAGCCCAGCATGTCCTGGTGGCCAGTGTCTTCTGCTGAGAAGAAGAAAAACATCACCCTGGTGAGGGCAGAGCAAATGTGGTAGCTGCCAGAATGGGGTGTATGTGTGGTGACGTGATGGAGGATGCCTTAGGGGCATGGAGCTTCAGGGTGGTGGGTTTCCAGGAGGTGGCATGTCAACAGGTGTGTGGTCAAATACCTAGACAAGTGGATGGGCCAGTCCACATCACAGCTCACAGGAGGAGCTGCTGAGCCCACGGAGCCTCCCACGTCTGCCAGATGCTCACTCCAGTTAGTTAGCCAAGCAATCGATTCTCATACATTTATGTAAAAATAAAAATTTTACATTTTATAGGGGATAGGAAAGTTTTAGCCACCTTTGAGATTTATTGTTCTTTTGAATTCTTAGGACAAAAAAAGTCAATTTGTGTAAGGAAACCTGTTTGGTTTTCATAACGTCAAACAAAACATTTAAGTTTTGTAAAGTTCTAGTAACTAAAATCACAGTTTATCACATGTGATTCATTAAGTCTACCCCTTTTGATAGTTTTGCCTCCCTTTATTCTATTTGTTTCAAATAATTTTGTTCTTTAAATGGAATCATTGAGCAAATTAGCAGGTTCTCAGGGCTCTGCTCCTTCCAGGATGGCACTGGCAGGGCTTGGATTTGGGGAGAGCAGGTGGGTGGGCCTGGGCCTTCCAGAGGAACCGTGGCAGGCAGAGTCTTGGAGGCAGGGGAGTGTGATCTGATTTAGCTAGACAGTGGTGACGACATGGGTTAAGGGGGTATTTGGCCTGGTTGTGAGGAGGTGAATCCCAGGGATGAAAGGGGGGCCAATAGGGTCAAGGAGTCAAAGAGGCCATTTGGAGGAGGCTTAGGTTGCAGCAGTTGGGCCAGATTAATGACCATCTATCTGGGAGGCCATGCCACTGCCAGGCCCCTTTCTGCCCTCTGGACCCTCAGCTTCCCCAGTTCCCTGAAAGCAGAGCAGGAGGCTAACTAAGGGCCCTGGGTTGGCAAGTGTGTATGTGTGTGTGTGTGTGTGTGTGTGCGCGCTTGTGACCTTCTGTTATCATGGCTTTTCTATTATATGGAGAGTCCTGTCTTCTCTATATGTTTGACTTCCTTTGAAAGGCCTCCCCCCTTTTAAAAAATATATTTTTATTACAGAAGTTATGAACTTACAAAAAAGTCATGCACATGTGTAGAATTCCCATAACAACCCTTCACCAACACACCACACAGTTGTGGGACACTTGCTATAGATCATAAGATAGCACCATCAGACCATTACCACCAACCGTGGTCCATAGCGTACACTTGGCATATTTTTCCCATACCCCCCACACCATTAATACAGTACATCTTTGGCATTGATGCAGAAATACTACAGTATTATTGCTAACTATAGTCCATAGGTTACATTAATTATAGTTTCCCCACGTTTCTCCACATTCCCACCTCCCTGCAATAGTGACATATATTCGTTCTAGTTTACAGAACGACATTCTTGCATTTGTACTATTAACCACAGTTCTTATCTACTTCTTAGTTCAGTCCCTAGATTATTCTCTAGCTTTCTTTCAATTGACATTTACATCCCTAGACTACTACCCTTTCAGCCACAATCCTATTTATAAACCAGCTGCTACCCACTATAATGTGTTACCATCTACTCTATCCATTTCCATACTTTTACAGTCAAGTTAACTAAAACTTCTACATATATTATGCATCAGTAGTCCTTCTCAGCCTTCCTCTTATCCCCTAATAACCTGTACTCTAGGTTTTAACTCCCTGTGTTTATTCTTTGTATTTAGGTCTTATTAGTGAGACCATGCAATATTTATCCTTTTGTGTGTGGCTTATTTCACTTAGCATGATATCTTCAAGATTCATCTATGTTAACATGTGTTTCCCAATTTCATTTCTTCTTACTGCAGCATAGTATTCCATCATATGCATATACCACATTTTATTTATCCATTTATTGGTTGGTGGACACTTGGGTTGTTTCCATCTTTTGGCAATTGTAAATAACATGAAAGACCTCCCTTTTAAAATAAGAAGTTGGAAATTTATTCTTAAAATCAAGGCAGAAGGGAAGCGGCTGTGGCTCAATCAGTAGGGCTCCCGTTTACCATATGGGAAGCCCCGGGTTCGGTTCCCAGGGCCTCCTGGTGAAGGCAAGCCCGCCCGAACGGCGTGGTTAGCTGACCCAGCGAGCACAAGCAGCAAGGGGGGCATAAATGAATAAATAAATAAAATCTTAAAAAAAAAAAAAAATCAAGGCAGAAGGCTTTTAGACAAAGTGACTAAAATGTTTTTAGTTGCTCAAAAGTATCAAAAGATGATGCAAATAATTCAAATAGTCTCAGTGCTGGTCTTCTGTACATGGAATGTGCTAAGTGTGATGACTAGAATATGACTTTTATGCAAATGGATCATTGGGCATGGGCCTAATGGATTCAGGTCAGGCTTGGAAGGAGCAGTCCTGGGACAGCCTCCTCCTCCTCCAGTAGTTTGGGTTTAGCACAGGAGTGGGGCTTTGCTGAATATTGGAATATCAAATATCTGCTATACCACTTACTAGCTTCTGCTAGCTGTATGACCTGAGGCAGTTCACCTGGCCTCTTTGTGCCTCAGTTTTCTCATTTGAAGAATGGGATGATAATAATATGCACCCTGCAGGACTGTTGTGAAGTTTAAAAACTGAAGATCAGTGCCTAGAAGGTAGTAGGTGCTCAATAAATGGGGCCGTCATTAAGTAACATGAGCATCAATTGAGGAAGCTGCTCTGCTGCTGCAAAGTGAGAGACTCCCCCCGCCCCCCATGCGTTGTAAAGCTAGTTAGCTCAGATTGGGGGCAGGCTGCTATTCTGGTTTATCCAGGCAGACCACAGAATTAGTTTGGGAAGACTACCTGGAGGAGGGGAGTTTGGGGCCAGGTAAGGAAAGTGGGAGAGAGATGAGTGAGGAGCAAGGGGAAAAGGGGGTCCAGGACGCGGGAGGTGGGGTGGTGAAGGCAGGGAGTGGAGGCTTGGGCAGACCCTGGTAGTTGACCACGTTTGTGAGTGTGCTGGGCAGGCCGGGCCCTGGGCAGGCTCAGTGGGGTGAGGCCGAGTGACTCAGAGCCCTCCCCGTCCTTGTCCCCAGGACTGCGCCCGGGGCACAGCCAACTGTGTGGTGTTCAGCTGTCCACTCTACAGCTTTGACCGTGCAGCTGTGCTGCACGTCTGGGGCCGCCTCTGGAACAGCACCTTCCTGGAGGTGAGGGTCCTCCTTCCCATCAGCCTCTCTTCCTTCCCCAAATACTACACCCCCTTAACCCAAGGACACCATTAGACACCATTCCATTTATAATTTCAGGTGCTGGGGGGCGGGAGGGAGGCTAGGGGCACATTTAGGAGAAGGGTGTCTTCTTCCCTCCCTTAGGAGTACTCAGCTGTGAAGTCCGTGGAGGTGATTGTCCGAGCCAACATCACGGTGAAGTCCTCCATCAAGAACTTGCTGCTTAGAGATGCCTCCACAGTGGTGAGCTGCGGGCTGGGCAGGCAGGGAGGGGGCTCGCCTCTCTCCTGCTCCCCCCTGCTCTTGCTTCATTAACCCCTTGCTCCCCAGATCCCAGTGATGGTATACTTGGACCCTGCGGCTGTGGTGGCGGAAGGAGTCCCCTGGTGGGTTATCCTCCTGGCTGTCCTGGCTGGGCTGTTGGTGCTGGCGCTGCTGGTGCTGCTGATGTGGAAGGTGAGGCTTGGGGAGGGGGTGGCCGGTGGGTGCTGGACTTCCCAGCCAGGCAGTCAGGGCCTACTGTGGTTTTCAAAGAACCACCCACTTTGTCCTTTGCTTAGCATATATGGAACTCTGTCAGGCCCTGGGAATTTCAAAGATAAATCAGCTGTAGATCTTGTCCTCAGGGATTTAAAAACCTAGTGGGGGACATGAGCCTTGTACTTAAGGACATGGCAAAAGGTGCTAAGAGTCGAGAAAGTGCAGTGGTGGGAAGCGGCTGTGGCTCAATCAGTGGGGCTCCCGTTTACCATATGGGAGGCCCCGGGTTCGGTTCCCGGGGCCTCCTGGTGAGGGCAGGCCCGCCCGCACGGCGTGGTTGGCTGACCCAGCGAGCACAAGCAGCAGGGGGGGGATAAATGAATAAATAAAATCTTTAAAAAAAAAAAAGAGAAAGTGCAGTGGGAGACCAGAGGAGGGAAGGCTGGAAAGGAGATGGACCTTAGAGGAAGGTGAGAACAGGATTTGAATGTGGGGAGTTGGTCCAGAAAGACCATGGTAGGCAAAGTCGAGGAGGCATGGAAGTGTGATCTGATTTAAGTAAATTGTGGAGAGGAAACTCCAGGGAACTGCCCCCAGGAGTGGTCTTGCAACCACCACTACGAGGCTTTATATTGAACCATTGATATTATATTGACATGTGCACACATGAGCACATGTCAGTTGAAGGAATCATGTACATCACCAGGGGTCGTACCTGGAGCCACATGCCATGTGGGGCTGTATGTGGAACTATGCGTGTCCTTGGGAACCCCCTCTACCTGCCCCTCCTAGAGACCATTCACAGACTGAGCACCTCCTTTGGCAAATGGTAGTCATCAGTGGCCCAGCCTCTGCAGTAGCATCCAAACTGTTGGGAACCTGGCCAGTCTCGGGAGACTGATGCCTTCGTGAAACTGGGCCCAGGATCCCTGCTCTCTGCTTTCATGGAAGGGGGCACAGAGCAGAGATAAGGGCTCCCATCCTTCCTCCATCTTCCTATCCTCTGCCTCTTTTGTCCCCATCCTCCTTCAACATCCCAGTGTGGCTTCTTCCATCGGAGCAGCCAGAGCTCATCTTTCCCCACCAACTATCACCGGGCCTGTCTGGCTGTGCAGCCCTCGGCTGTGGAAGTCGGGGGCCCGGGGACTGTGGAGTAACTGTTGTGTGTGTGCACGTGTGTGCATGTGTGTGCAGATATGTGTGTGCATGTGTGGGTATGTATGTGTGTGAGTATAATAGAGCTTCCAGCATTTAGGGGATTGTGAATGTGCAAGGTGAAGAAATGAGATTGCATGAGGGTGGTGTGAGCCCTAGGAGCTGGGGTGGAAGGTAAGTATTGTAGAAGCCTGAGGCTGTAGGGTGAGTATACACAGCTGTGGGCATACACAAAAGGGTGGGTGGGCCCCTGGGGTGTGAGCATGTGGGGGTGCGGGGAGGTACCTGCATGTCTTTTCTATGGCCATGAGTGCAGAGACGATTGTGCAAGGAGATGCTGGGCAGGAGTTTGAGCATGTAGAATCTTGGGCAGTCCTGAGTGTAAGTGTGCAGGGGGCACGTCTCCACCTTGGTGTGGAAGGATCTGCACGTTCATGATTCAGGGAAGGGCTGGGTACTGTATTCAAGGATGAGAGGCCTTGTCCTAAGGGGGCTGCTGCCCAGTGTCTGTGTACGGTGTGTGTGTGTGTGTGTGTGTGTGAGGGAGTAGACAAGGGTCTAGGAAGCTGTTTTTTTCTGCAGATCTCATTTGTGTGGGGGAGTCTATTGGATCTTTTAAAAAGCTTGGGAGGGCAGGAACCTTTGGGGTCAGAGGTCCTGATGCTCCACCTTCAACCCCCTCTTTTGGGGGCCAAGGGAGAGGTCCTTGGTTCTGCACTTCGAGCCCCCTCCTGCTCTTCCTGGGGAAGCTGCTCACTGCACTAGTGGATGGCTAGTCTGTCTCCCCTCTGCTGCAATCAGCTCCTTCTGTTCCAGGGATGGTGAGGGCAAGGAGCTGGGCTGTGCTGGGCATCTGCTCCAGGGATCTCAGCCCTGCTGGCTTCTCATGGGTTGGCCTGGTGTCCTTACAGATGGGATTCTTCAAGCGGGCACGATACCCCGAGGCCACAGTGCCCCAGTACCATGCGGTGAAGATTCCGCGGGAAGACCGGCAGCAATTCAAGGAAGAGAAGACGGGCACCATCCTGAGGAACAACTGGGGCAGCCCCCGGCGGGAGGGCCCCGATGCACACCCCATCCTGGCTGCCGATGGGCACCCTGAGCTGGGCCCTGACGGGCATCCCGTGCCAGGCACTGCCTAGCCTCCTTTGTCCCGGCCATGGGTCCCCTCCACCCCCTCCCTGGAGATGGTCCTGGGATGGAGAGTGTGGAGTGGATTGCTGGTGTAGTGTCAGGATGTGGCAGGATCTGCCTCTTCAGGGGCATAGACACTCCCCACTAGGACTACCCCTCAGATTTCCCCCTAGAGTGCTATGAGATGAGAGGGGTGTATATCAGGGATGGGGAGTGGGGTAGGGTAAGACAGGCAAGGGTGTCCTGATTTGGAGGTGGGGAGAAGGGACCCCGATCCTTCCTTCTCCCAGTCACTGTATAACAGGACCACAAGGACCTGTCTCCCTGGAAGTGCCTTAGCCTAGAGGGTCGGGGAGGAGGATGCATCGCTGACTCAGGGGCTCCTCCCTCCCTAGTCTCCCCTCTCCTCAGATCTTAGTTTGCTGCATCAGTCTAGTGGGTTTTGTTATTTATTAAAAAATATTTGAGGACAAAAATTATGACTTCTTTATTGAGTCCTGCTTCCTCAACCCCAGGGTCTCCAGGAGGGCCCCAATTCAATCTGGCACCCTCACAGCTCAGGACAAAGGTGGCCTGGCGTGTATGCACATACCATGGCTTTTGTGACCAGTTCCTAGAGGCTCTGTGTGGCATGGGGGCAGAAGGAGGGGAGGGGAAACTTTACTATGGGACTAATAAGGGAGGGCGGGGCAGAAGTTTGGAGACACAAGGCATAGTGGTTCCCTCTCTCTGGTTAGGGTGGCAATCGGTCTTTTTCACTGTGGAATGAGGGGAGAAAGAAACTAGGTGTGGGGGCGAATGGCTTCTCTCTGCCTAGATTCTTCTTGGTTAAAAATTATTGTGGCTGTGGCTCAATCAGTGGGGCTCCCGTTTACCATATGGGAGGCCCTGGGTTCGGTTCCCGGGGCCTCCTGGTGAAGGCAAGCCCGCCCGCACTGTGTGGTTAGCTGACCCAGCGAGCACAAGCAGCAAGGGGGGGATAAATGAATAAATAAATTAAAAAAAAAAAAAAAAAAAATTATTGTGGCTGGTAGGTGGGATGGCTCTGACTGGAGGCAGGGGAGGGAGCGAATGTACCCTGGGGCCTTTGGGAAGGGTTATTTCACAGCCTTTCCCATGATGTGGGGCCCGACAGGTAACCACTTGAAGGGAGGGGGTTGTCGTTCCATTTGGAGTTCAGAGAAATGCGCGTGCTCAAGATCCTTCCAGGTCTCTCTGGTGAGGCAGCAGCCGTCCCCAATATGTTTCCAGGTGGGTTCTAAAACTTCCTGCCACCAGAAGGCCCAGCTTCCGCGTGGCTCAGCCACATGTTCCCAGAAAAAGAGCACTCCTTTCTGGGAGAAAGGAGAGAATCAGGGTCACTTATCTGCTGTATCTACTCCTCTCCTCTGACTTCCCTTAGACAAACCTCTTGGCGAAGTGAAATTTGCTGGTCTGAGTTTGTGGGATGCACCATTCTGCTCCTGATCTTTTCTGTACACTCTGGCACCTACCCTCCCACTCAAAGTCCTTATTGTGTGTGTATATATATATATGTGTGAGTGTGTGTGTGTATATATATATGTGTGTGTGTGTGTGTATATATATATATATATTTTTTTTTTTTTTTTTTTTTTTTGGTACAGAGGGCTGGAGATTGAACCTGGGACCTCATATGTGGGAAGCTGGCACTCAACCACTGAGCCACATCAGCTCCCAAGTTGGCTTTTTCATTTGTTTTGCTTGTTTTCTGTCTTTGTTTTTCCAGGAGGCACCGGAACTAGATCTGGGACCTTCCATGTGGGAGATGGACACTTAACTGCTTGAGCCACATCTGCTCCCCTAAAAGTCCTTATTGTAAAGAACATCACGTGACTGAGTGGGGACCACTGGTGAGAGATCTTTAAAGGATAGCCAGAAGGGCAGATGGAGAAACAGGAGCAGACATCTCTGTATACAGAGGTGCTCTCTGCCCTCTCTCTCAACACTCGGACGCACACATCCACCGCTTCCTGAACATCCCAGGGGAACCTCGGACCCTCCTGACTAAAGCTGGGCTTCCTCAAGCTCTTCTCTCCTCACTGCACTCTCCATCCCCAGGCTCTGAATTTACCAGCCACAAGCTGGTGACTTCCAAATCCGTATCTTTTTCTGAGCTCCAGGTTTGGAGTTCTGTCTCTTTGGCTTTTCTGCTTGGCTGTCTTAGTGGCATCTCAGACCTAACAAGTTCAAAGGAGGTTTCTACCCAGTCTTCCCCATCTCAGCAAATGGCACTTTCACCCCCCACCCCCATTCCACAGTTGCTCATGCCAGAAGCCTGGCAACCACCCTAAACTCCTTTCTTTCCACGCTCAGTTCAAAGTCTTAAGGATTCTACTCCCCACGACGATCTCTACCTAGAACACTTTTTAAAATTTCCCCCTCCCCCCATACCCATCTTGACCCACTTTAAATCTCAATTTAAATATCACTTCCTTCGGGAAGTTTCCCCGACTCCTCCACCCTCCCTGCTTCTGAAGCTCCCCATTCTGTGCCATCAAGGCTCTGACCCTATTTCCTATTCAGTGGCAGGTGGGGATGGAGCAGGGTGTCTAATGTGCTGGCACATCAACTTCCCCATCCTGGGTGCCTTGAGCTGCTGTGTCTGCCTGCCCCGTGCCCATTCCCTTCCCATCTGCTCACCGGTCTCAGCACCCTCTGCACCTCCTGCAGGACCCTCCTTGGGCTCTGCACGGAGCACAGCACCAGGGTGCAGACTACTACATCCATGGAGCTATCAGCCAGTTGACTCATGTCCTCTCCGGAAGCCACCACAAAAGGCTTGTATTGGAGGTGCCTGTTCTCAGCCATGCTCTTTGTCAAGAACTTCTCAAAGTGGGGGTTTGGGTCCAGGCAGGTAACCTGGCAGCCAGGCGGGTAGAACTGGAAGTTGGCACCGGTGCCGCAGCCCAGCTCCAGCAGGGCCACCTTCCCAGAGGCTCCCATAAGCGCCTTTATATGACCAAAGAGCTCCCGCTTCTTCTTCTCCATTTTGCGATTGCTCTTTTCAGTCAGCATAGCCATCAGGTAGGGGAAGCAGGTTTTGCACAGAGGCTGCCAGCAGCCCAGCAGGGCCATCAGGTGCAGGGGCAGGGTCAGGAGCAGCACCAGCAGCTGCAGGAATTGGCCCAGGACATCCATGGTGGCCAGTCTCTGAGTGGTGCTGCCCTTCAGAAGCTGACCTTTCTTTCTGCCCAGGCTTTGTAGACTCCCTGCCTCCCCTCGTACCACGTGATAGGACTTTGTTCCCTGACTCCTGCTTGGTGATTGCCTCTTCCTCAGGGCGTAGGTCTCACAGGGCACAGGCTCTTCAACAGTTTTTTTGTGGGGCAAAGGGGCAGGTGGCACCAGTGTGCCCTGAGTACTGAAGGGGGTGGGGTGTGCCGGCTCACCTCAGAGGGGGTGGGAAGGTGGGAAGGGGGTATGTCTCAACTCACAGGATCACCGGGGCTGAATGCTGGCAGCAGAACTGATCCTTGGGTCAACTTCTGGCTTCATCCTGTCCTCAGGGTTTCCCTGACTGACCCCCAGGGATTTTTAAACCGTCACATGCCTTTGCTCTAGAAGCAGGCCAAACAGAAAGCAGCCAGGGTAGGCCTGATTGGTCAGGAGAAGGAGGAGGCTCCTGGCTCAAAGAAAGGCACTTTCTCCATGGGCTGCTGTTTATTTTCAAATCCAAGTCCTCAAGGCCACAGAAATAGAGGAAAAGACAAGGGAGGAAAAGGCCAAGTGGAGAAGAGTCAGGAGACCTGAGTTCTAGCCTTAATCCTGCCATTAAAACTTGCTGTGTTCCTTTGGGCAAGTGATTTTGTTTTCTGGGCCTCAATTTCTCATTTGTAAAATGGATTGGCCTTGCATAATTTCTCGGGTCTCCTCCAGCTCCCATCTAAGGAGAGTGGGGTAAGCTGCAGGAAGCAGGTGGCTCTGGGTGTCTGCTCAGACCCTAGGATACCTGGATCACAACGCAGACCAGTATCCCCAAGGTCTCCAGACCAGGCCAGTGAGGGCCACTGAACAGGGAAGTCTCAAAGGCCAGACTGATGGGTCAAAGGCACCTTTGCAGAAAGTCCCCAGGTTACTAAGGGACAGCTTCTCTTTTGGCTTAAGTCTCCTGCAAAGTCCTGGAGGCAGCTCCCCATAGATAGTCCTGAATCTGCAAACTAAATGCATAGGGGCCAAATGAGATTTAATTAAGAGAAAAGAAAATAAAAAAATTGGTATTATGCAACAGGGAAATTACATCAGTCTAAAGTCTCATGAGAGGGGGTGGATGTGGCTCAAATGGTTGGGCGTCTGTCTCCCATATGGAGGGACCTGGGTTCAATCCCTGGAACCTACTGGTAAAATAAAGAAAAATATAGAAGGTGTGTGGACTGTCAGGCCCCGCGAGTGGGCAAGCCCCCAGGCCCTGCGCGTGGGCCTGCCAGGCCCTGATGAGCCATGCAGCAAGATGATGACATAACAGGAGAGTGACACAAGGGAAAGCCAAGATGGGATGTGCTGAAAAGCCAGGAACTGAGGTGGCGCAGGTGGCAGAACGCCTCTCTCCCAAATTGGAGGTTCCCAGGATCGAATCCCGGTGAAGACAGGAGGAGAAGGATGAGAAGAGAGGGTAGGAAACAGACACAGAGAATTGCCCAGCAAATGGACACAAAACAGCAAAAAAAAACCCCCAAAAACAAAAAAAACAAACAAAATGGGGGGTGGGCGTTAAAATGGATACAAAGTAAATAAATAAATAAATCTTTAAAAAAAAAAAAAAAAGTCTCATGAGTATTTCTCCCGAGCCACTGATGGCGTCTGGGGTGAGGCTGAGCTTAAAGTCCTGTCAGTCCTCTACCTTTGTCCTGCTGGTCAACCTGTTGGTGGGTCTGCCCCAGCCAGAAAAGGTGGGGACAGCTCCCGAGCCAGGCAGGGATGAGCTAACTTAGAAAAGTGTCTTCTCTACAGCACTGCCCAAGCCGCTATGGTCCTTCTGCCAGTGCCCAGGAGAGAGGTATCTGTGCTCCTCTGGGCTTTGTTTCTGCTGTGGACTATAAATGAACCAGCGAGTCTCCCTGTAGTAGGATGTGAGTTGCTGTCTTCCAGGAGTTCACAGACACGTGAACAAAGAATCCAGCAACAAAGAAGGGGCAGTGGTGGAAGCATGTTCAGAACACCAGTGGGCACAGGGCCTGTTTCAGTTACCTTGGCTGCTCAAGCAAATACCATGAAATGGTTCAGCTTACAATGGGAAATTACTCACTCACAGTTTTGAGGCTGGGAAAATGTCCAAATCAAGGCATCATCAAGGCAGTGCTTTCTCCCTGAAGACTATGGTGTTCTGGGGCGGGCTGCTGGCGATCCTCGGCTCCTCTTTCACATGGCAAGGGATGTGGCGGTGTCTTCTGGTCTTTCCCTTCTCTTCCATGTTCCATCGATGTCCAGCCTCTTGTTTCCTGTGGTTTTTTCTCTCTTTGTCTGAATTCTGTTCTTTTATAAAGGACTCTTGTAATAGGATTAAGACCCATTCTGATTGAGATGGGTTATATACCTTAACTGAAGTAACCTCAACAAAAGGTCCCACTTACAATGGTTTCACAACCACAGGAATGGATTAAATTCAAGAACATGTTTTTCTGGGGTATATACAGCTTCAAACTACCACAGGGACTTTTGTGGAGAAAGACGGGCACAACCAAGCAAATGGAGAGACAAAGAGGCACTTCAGACAGGGGATAGGAAAGGAAGGTAACCCCGGCAGAGACAAAAACAGGTGTACTAGACAGTGTCTCTTTCTGGAAAGGGTGAGTAATTTAGTTTACTGGAGTATGGGGTGAATTGGAGAAGTGGTGGGAAGTGAAGTCAGAGAGTAGTCATTCCTTAGATGAAAGTTTCTTTATTTAAAGAATCACTAAACAATCTTTTGAAAAGGTATAATAGTCACATGGTACAAAATTTTAAAGGTATAAAAATTCTCTCTTCCATTCCACTCTCCCAACCACTCAAGTCCCCTCTCTGGAGGCATTAAATAACACCAATTTTTTGTGAATCCTTTGGAGATTATCTGTGAATGAACAAGTAGTACACACACACTACATGTTTTAATGCGTATATATATATATATATATGTATACAAATTCCCCTTTCTTTACATAGATGGTAGTATATATATATATATATTTTTTTTTTTTTTTTTTTTTTT